>JBBPBX010011978.1:0-54889 GCA_038048925.1 Garcialebias charrua | reverse complement strand
CAGACCCTGGTCTGTGTCAGTGTTTACACCACAAATAATTTTTATAATTACAAATCACTGGGAGAGCTGGTCCAATCTATGAACAGCTGGGTAGATGATTTGGACATTTTTAAAGCCCCCAGATTGTAAATACGTTGAAGGTACGTTGTTTTTGGCTCCTTAATTGTACATAAATTATTAATTTACATTTCTTTCAGAATCAAACAACCTTCTGTATGCTAGGAGTATTAAAAACTGAGAACACTTGATTTTTAAAGTATGTTTTTTAACTAAATTACAAAGGTCCAAGTTGAAAATTACCTTATTTTTAATGACTTGAGCATGTCTAATAACATGTAGACTTCAAATCTTGATTAGATTACTATAATCACTATATACAGTATATGTATTAAGATGCATATATATATATATATATATACAGGTAACCCCCGACCTACGACCCCATCGACCTGCGAACCACGGGACTTACGAACATATCATATTTAATAAAAATATGAATTAAAAAAAAAAAAAAAAAAAATTTTTTTTTTTTTTTTTTTTTTTGTGTTTAAATGTTCTTAATTTCATGTGTACATCACTTTGTTGCAGCTCTGGTTGTTTTAAAGGCTTTATAAATAATAATTATGATAAAAAAGATCATTTCTGATCATTTTTGAGCAATTTTTGAGCAATTTTGGGAAACAGGAAGTAGGTCTTCAGTTTACACGGTCACAAATTAATGTAGAACACCGGACGCTATTTAAGGTTCAGTCACTGGGGTCTCCGGTCACAAATTAATGTAGAACACCGGACCGGACGCCATCTTAGGTTAGCTGCCGAGAGCTGGACGAAGACTGGTGACCAGGATGGCTTCATATGGATTAATTACTAGCTGGAAACGTCTCTGTGAACTTTGTGGATGTCTCAGGCAGGAGCGGATTTATCGCCGATCGTGCCAGGCCGCCGTGCGAACACCTCCAGCCGGCCTGGCTACACCTCCGGCCTGGCTAGCTCCAGAGCTAACACTGGAGCTAACACGGGAGCCGGCCTTTTGAACACTGGTGACCAGGATCGCATCATGTGGATTAATTACTAGCTGGAATAGCTCTGTGGACGTCTCAGGCTGGAGCAGCGGCTGGAGCAGGAGCTGCAGATTGATCGCGCCGCCGCTCCAACACTAGCTCATGGCTTGGCTAGCAGAAGCTAGCCAGCTAGCTAACACAGGCCTGGAGCAGCTGCGGTGGCCCGCGCTGCTCGGCCCGAAAACAATCAACGCATGGCAACCTAAGATGTCGGCTTTGACCATCTCAAAGTAAGAAAATATATTTTTATTTATTCTGTAAATGTGAATAGCAATGTTTAACATTACAGTACACTACTTTACATGCTTAAATGTGTGCGCGCGCTCCGTTAGCATGATAAATAAAGGTTGAATGAATGAATGAATGAATAATTTTTTTTTTTAAATATAATTTTCACCCCCTACCTACGAACGGATCGAGCTGCGAACCGTTCTTAGGTCCCGATCTCGTTCGTAACACGGGGGTTCCCTGTATATATATATATATATATATATATATATATATATATATATATATATATATATATATATATATATATATATATATATATTATACATTGTCTTTTCATTCACCATTTTAATTGTGTTGTTCACAGGTTCTGCTCTGACTCTGAGCCACCAGAACACCGTGGGTCATGCTGAGTAACAGTGTGTCTACACACAGAAATAAAATGGTGTGTGAATCATCAAAACACCTACATTAAAATACAGCGAGCAGTAAAAAAAATCTTAAAGTTAAAGCATGTGGTTTCATCATAAACACCAACTCCTGAACTTGGAGCATCTTCTGATGGACTCAGTGTGATCGCTGCTGCCTGGAGAAAGTTCCCTCACAGATACAAGACATGCAGCATCCAGCAGCTGGAGGCAGGAGATGAAGTTCACCTGCAGAAGCATCACCCACTCTGCACAGGTGCATAATCAAACCACTGTGACCTTGTGTGGACCACACAGACATGGCTGGACGTCTACAGAAAGCATGAAGCTTCCTAAAGATATTTCTCAGAGCTTGTACTTCAAGGGAGACATAATTATGTAAAACATGCTGTTGACTTATATTTGCACATTTTTGTGTGTTTTCTATAAAATGTATTAACTCACACGTTCATCACATTTACTGGAAATGTTTAATTACATCAAATGTTTACTTCAAAATGGATCTGTTTCATTTCAAATTCAAACAATGACAACAATACGGCAAAGCAATGAAGTCCTGTATAGTACCTGACTTTTTTGTGTCACCCCTAAGAAATTCTTTGTCTAGCTGTTTTTTATTCAGCTCTGACCTGAGCTCCCTGTTTTCCTGTAAGAGACGATTAATTTCTGCTCTTCTTTGTTCGCACAACTGACATTCTGTTTGTCGCCTTTTTGCTGCTGGTTCATCTTCCTCCTCCCCATCTGCAGCGACAGTGATGTCCTCTCGTGGGGTTTCCACCGCAGACTCCACAACTTGCTCATGCTCCTCTCCAGCAGCCTCCACAAGCTGTGTGTGCTCATCTTCTGCTGCCACTACCACTTGTTGGTGCTCATCTCCAGCTGCCTCCATCACCTGCTGATGATCATCTCCTGCAGCCTCCATCACTGGTTGTTGCACATCTCCTGCTGCCTCCACCACTTGTTGATTTTGCCTTTCCATCACTTCCTGGACTTCATCTTCCCGTGGTGCTCTGCTGTAACGTCTCTAATCGACGAGCATGTCGGTCTGATGTTGACACTTTCACCTTGGAGTGTCCCAAGTGCAGTGTTGGAGCCCAGTCGGGATTTGACTCATCCATCTCATAAGAAGATTTGCCTTGAAGAGAACGCAGATCAGTAATATAATTATTGCCAGAAAACATTACTGTCATCCATCTAGTATATTATTTTTTTAGTTGAAATTACTGAAGTTCCATTAGTAGATTACCTTATTTTAATGGTGATGTATAAATGTCATAACAATGTACTACCCTTAAATATTCAGACACATTTTGTTAAAAGATGAAGCGCTTTAATGTGTAATATGTTGAAATTTGAAAATTGAGATGAGTTACTCATTTTTTGTTACTTATAGATTATTCTTTGAATAGATTGTTTGGAAAAGGGGCAGATATAATAAGATAGTTTCTTCTTTCTGCTGCCTTTCATTTTATATTTTCTTTTTTTTGTCTTTGTTGGGTATTTATTTTGATAAAATGAATAAAGAAATAAATTAATAATAAAAAACAATATGCTACAGTCAATGTGACAACACAATCAACTTTAAACAGTTTATTTTAAAATAACACAGATGTCCGACCTAAACTTGGTTGACCCACTATGCACTGAACTCGACCAAAACATGATACACCTTGACAAAATGGCACAACTCCAGTAAACTGATTTAAAATACTCACCTGAATGGAAATGTCTGGAACAAACAAGCATGTATCTTGTGATGTTGGAGAACGTTACATCAGGACGTCTCACTGCTGATATCCATGCCTCCTTTTTGTTATGGCCGACACAAGCTCGCCCTCGCGTTGTTTCCAGGTAGGGAAACTATAAAACGAGAGTCCGTTTTCTATTTTTTTACCTTTTCTGTCGTGTGAACGGACATTGCATCCTATTACACAGCAATTTAGGACCATTGCTAAGCTGTTGAAACCTGATTCGAACAAAATACGAGCAAGGCAGGAAAAATGGCGGATCGACAAAAAACTACAAAAAAAACTACCCACAATGCTGTGCGCGGTGGACCAGTGACGTCACGCTCCAAAGCTCTATCTTTGTCTTTTTAAACTCACCTCTTGTCTCTGATTGGCTTGCTTCTGATCTAACATCCATTTTGAAAACTTGTCAACAGTTCAAAAGTTTGTGTCCTTCTTTCTTTATCAGCAGGGTTCAATCAAATTGATTTTTAATAGAAAGTTTCTCAGTGAAATCTTCTGAAAGACACTTTCTTTAGACATATTGTAGAACAGGGGTCTGCAACCTACGGCTCTGGAGTCACATGCGGCTCTTTGGTCCCTCTGCAATGGCTCTTTCAAGCTTTGACCAAAAGTGACATGAAACTGAAGTTTGTTGGTTTATTGATTGATTGATTATTATTGATTTATTGGTTATTTACTAACAACAATAAATTGCTAATTTAGCAGTTTCCAGGTCATTTCTTTTGCCAACATATAATAGCAGTAAATCTTCTTGATCATGCTAGTTGTTTGTTAATCACTTCTTTTAGCTCACTTCCAGTCGTACAGGGTGATCTTTTACTGAAATCTACCGAGTGAAAATGAGTCATCGAGGCTCAATGAGATTAACCTGACTAAATAAAGGTTGAATGAATGAAAATTATTATTAAATTATTTGTTATTACTTTTTTGGAGGGGGTTGGCATACCTTTAAGATAAGTTGCTGGAATAAATATGTTGAGTCAACTTGATAATAAAAATTAAAGGGAAAAAAGTCAAATAAATGGAAGTATTTATTTTCATTTTAAAATTCAATTACATATCCAACAAAATGGCCTAATTTTTAACTTGATGCTTTATTACTTCATAATAGGATACTTAATGAATTGTTTCTACAATTAAAAAGAAAACTCACATATGCCTGCATGTTTGAATTTTTATAAAACTAGAAAAAAAATACATATTTCCTTTATATAAATCCAGTCTTTTCTTTTGCCCTAAAATATAAATATATCAATAAATATTAAAAATAATTATATATTTTTCCTTTATAATCCCACCTTCTGGCTGGAACCCCCCTCCAAAAAGCTTGAAGTGGACCATGGGCCACCAGTTGATAATCACAGTTTTTGCAGCTCCATAGACATTTTATTTAGTGAGCAAAGGGTCAAAAATGGCTCTTTTGATCATAAAGGTTCCAGACCCCTGTTCTAGAATAATAAGGTTCAGTCTCTGCATTTCAACAGTGGTATTTTTTCTTAATTATTGGGTTTATCTTCTCAGGTGTCAGACATTGTTAACATAAAAATATACAAATCAATAAAATGAACATTCATATTTCTTCTTCCAAACGGGTTATTTTCAAATGTAGTGTTTCAAAGCACAGCTGTGAGGAGTTGATCCAGATATATAGTTCAATAGATATCAGTTGTGCCTTAGAAGAAACACAGCTGCTGTGCAGATGTGTGTGGGGCAGATCACATCTGTGTCCAGCAGCATCCAGTTTGCCTCATGCAACAGGTCAGAGAGAGTCCTGTCCAGCACCTCAAAGGTGAGACAGGTCTGCACCATGTACTGGAACCAGTCCTAGTGTAACAGTGTTGTAGAATTCCACTTGTTTCATATGTACCAGTGCAATGGGAAATAGTGCCCCTCCTCTCTGTGTGGCTGGTTATATGCTGCAGGCTCCGGTACTCAGTGCCAGTCTGTGAAAGCTGCACGAGAGGTGAGTTGCATTCTTCAGCACACAGCATAAAAAAGTGTTAGCAACAGCTAAAACATAATTCTTATCAACTCAGATAAATTGTGTGCAATTAATATTTATTAGATATGTGCCTGGCATCAACTTTTGTACTTTTAAGTTTGTTAATATTAGACAACACTTCATGTGCTGAGTAAAAGAAGAAGCGTACATAATGCTCTGTTGTAGTGTGCTGAAAGAAGCTGAACCGTTGCACTGATTCAAACACCAATGTGTTCTCATTCAGGAAATAAACTGACTGATCACGCAGAAATGTGGGGACAATGACAGGCAAAGGTAGAGAGCTGGCTGACATGATGCAGAGAAGGTAGATGTTTTATGTGTCCAAGAGACCAAGTGGAAGGGCAGCAAGGCTTGCAGCATTGGAGCAGGGTTCAAACTGTTTTACCATGGTGTGGATAGAAAGAGAAATGGAGTAGGGGTGGTCCTGAAGGAGGAGTTGGCAAAGAATGTAGTAGAGGTGAAGAGAGTGTCAGATAGGGTGATGTGCCTGAAGGTAGAAGTAGAAGGTCTGATGCTAAACATAGTCAGTGGTTATGCTCCACAGGTTGGATGTGATGGGGAGGAGAAAGATAAATTTTGGAAAGATTTGGATGAAGTGATAGAGAGTATTCCCAGGGAGGAAAGAGTGGTGATTGGAGCAGACCTGAATGGACATGTTGGTGAAGGAAACAGAGGGGATGAGGAAGTGATGGGTAGGTTTGGTGTCAAGGAAAGAAACCAGGAAGGACAGATGGTGGTGGATTTTGCCAAGAGAATGGAAATGGCTGTAGTCAATACCTATTTCCAAAAGAGGGAGGAACATAGAGTGACCTATAAGAGTGGAGGAAGGAGTACACAGGTCGATTACATTCTGTGTAGAAGAGGAAACCTGAGGGAGATTGGAGACTGTAAGGTTGTGGCAGGGGAGAGCGTGGCCAGACAGCATCGGATGGTTGTGTGTAGAATGACTGTTGTTGTGAAGAAGAGAAAAAGAGTAAAATCAGAGAAGAAGACCAAATGGTGGAAGCTAAAGAAGGAAGAATGTTGTGAGAAATTCAGAGACGAGCTGTTAAAGGCTCTGGGTGGTAAGAAAGAGCTTCCAAGTGACTGGGCTACTACAGCAACAGTAATTAGAGAGACAGGTAGGAAGGTACTTGGTGTGTCATCTGGACAGAGAATGGATGATAAGGAAACCTGGTGGTGGAATAGTGAAGTGCAGGATGCCATTCAAAGAAAGAGATTAGCCAAGAAGAAATATGACAGTGAGAGGACTGAAGAGAGGAGACAGGAATATAAGGAGATGGGACATAGAGCAAAGAGGGAAGTAGCTAAGGCAAAGCAGAGGGCGTACAATGAGTTGTATGGGAGACTGGACACTAAAGAGGGCGAGAAGGACTTGTTGGCAAGACAGAGGGATCAGGCTGGAAAGGATGTGCAGCAGGTTAGGCTTATTAAAGATGGGAATGGGAATGTTCTAACAAGTGAGGAGAGTGTGATGGGAAGATGGAAGGATTACTTTGAGGAGCTAATGAATGAAGAGAATGAAAGAGAAAGAAGAGTGGAGGTCATAGAAACTGTGGACCAGGAAGTGGGAAAGATTAGTGAGGGTGAAGTCCGGAAAGCTTTGAAAAGAATGAAGAAGGGGAAGGCAGTAGGACCTGATGACATACCAGTGGAGGTTTGGAAATGTCTTGGAGAGATGGCAGTGAGGTTTTTGACTCAAATATTTAATGGAATATTTGAGGGTGAGAAAATGCCTGAAGAATGGAGAAGAAGTGTGCTGGTGCCCATTTTTAAGAACAAGGGTGATGTACAGAGTTGTAGCAACTACAGGGGAATTAAGTTGATGAGCCACACGATGAAGATCTGGGAGAGAGTTGTGGAAGGAAGGCTTAGACAAGAGGTGACTATCTGTGAGCAGCAGTATGGTTTCATGCCAAGAAAGAGCACCACAGATGCCATCTTTGCTTTGAGGATGTTGATAGAGAAGTACAGAGAGGGTCAGAAAGAACTCCATTGTGTGTTTGTGGATTTAGAAAAAGCATATGACAGGGTACCAAGAGAAGAGGTGTGGTAATGCATGAGGAAATCTGGAGTGGCAGAAAAGTATGTTAGACTGGTATAGGACATGTATGAAGACAGCAGGCCAGTGGTGAGATGTGCTGTAGGAGTGACAGATAGCTTCAAGGTGGAGGTGGGATGGTGATATGTCCCAGTTGGGTTGCCGTAGCTAGTATAGACTGAGCATGTGCAGTGTGTGTGTTGAGTTGTGAACTGAGCCTGACACGAGACGTTAACATGTCGTGCTATTAGCAGTTCAATAAAGCTGAGTTCGCCAAGCTACCTCGTGAGTCCACCGCCCGTTCTTCACAGAAGCAGCCGTTCATGACATGGTGTCAGAAGTGGCTGACAGGACGCCTTACTGAGTGAGTTACTGAGTTAAATGGCAAAGTTCGGTCCACCCGAATCCTTCAACTTCTCCCGCCCGGCAGAATGGCCGATGTGGCGGCGTCGCTTTGATCGCTACAGAATAGCGTCAAAGCTGGACAGAGAGAGCGGAGAGGTACAAGTTAACACACTTCTTTATGCCCTGGGAAGAGAGGCAGAGGCTATTTATGACTCGTTTGTGTACGAGGGAGTAAATGTGGCGGCTGATGAAGAAAACGAGCAGACGCATCCTGAGCTAGATTACACGACGGTAATGGCGAAATTCAGCGACCATTTTGTGCCAAGAAGAAATGTTATTCACGACAGAGCTTGCTTTCATAAAAGAGTGCAGAAAGCCGGAGAGCCAGTCGAAGCATTTGTCAGAAGTTTATATGAACTAGCTCAAAACTGTGAGTTTGGAGGCACAAAAGACGAACACATTCGAGACAGAATTGTGATTGGAATACTGGACCACAGTATTTCTGAAAAATTGCAGTTGGAGGCAAACCTCACGCTGGAACGAGCTATTCAGATAGCAAGGCAAAGTGAACAAATAAAGCAGCAGAGTGCTAGCTTGCGTGTCGAACACATGGTCGACGCTATGAGTCAAGGGGGACGCCATTTTAAAACATCAAAGAGCGACAACGACGCAAGATGGAGGCGAAAACCGGAGCCCAGTGAGCCCAAAGACCCCTTCACATGTTCACGCTGCAATAGACAACATGGAAAAACGCAGCCATGCCCAGCAAAGAACAAGAGGTGCCATAAATGCAATAAATTGGGACATTTTGAAATAGTCTGCAAATCAAAAATGCTGAAAGAGGTGACAGTAGTTTCTAACAATTCAGTAGAGAGTGACGACATGATTTTTCTTGGAGCAGTAACTAATGTAAAGCCAGCTATAATAGAACAGCCAGATTCAGAAAGTGAGTGGCTTGTAGAATTACCTATAAATGGTTGTACGGTCAGATTTAAAATCGACACAGGTGCAGATATAACAGTGATGTCGCTGACTACATTTAATAGACTGCTAAATAGCCCAAGATTAGTCACAGAAGCTAAAATGCCACTGGTCACCAGCCCTGGAGGTGAAGTCCACTGTGTAGGCAGGTTTATGGCCACAAGTCAGTTTAAAGGACAGAAATACAGATTCTGGGTCACAGTCATAAAGGGACCCTATGCTCATAACCTGTTGGGAGGTAGTGTAGCTAGGAAGATGGGTTTAGTCAGGAGAATTAATAATATTAATACAGACCTCTTAGAGGATGTTTTTGGAGAAATAGGCCTGCTAAAATGCAACCCGGTAAAAATAGAACTGAGAGCAGATGCAGAGCCCTACAGCCTGACAACGCCACGACGCGTCCCATTTCCTCTCCTTTCTAAGGTTGAGGCAGAACTGAAAAGAATGCTAGATTTGGGCATCATAGAAGAGGTTACTGAGCCTACTGATTGGTGCGCTCCGATGGTTCCTGTTGAAAAGAAAAACAGTGGCCAAGTAAGAATTTGTGTGGATCTAAAACGCTTAAACAAAGCAGTGAAAAGAGAGTGTTACATTTAGGGGTGGGCGATATGCCTCAAAAATTATATCGTGATATTTCAGAGTATTATCACGATAACGATAAATTTCGTGATATAATCTAAAAAAAAAAAATCAAATGTATTTATTTGACAAAATTAACTTAACATGTTGCTTTGCAGTATTATATAATTTTTTTTAAAACAACAAGGGGTAATTTTACTGAAATTACTTTATTTAGTAAAGTATTTAGTCTCCAAGTAAAACTACACCTGCACTTTAGTTTTTGTGGTAGTTTTTTTTATCTATATTTTGTGCAGACTTTTTCCAATCTAAATAACAAACATTTTTAAAGTGCAGGTGTAGTTTCCTAAAACAACTAGCCTAAATAAAATGAAGTTTGTGTCATTCCTCTGATTCATTTTTTTAACGGATCTGTCTCTGATGGAGTTGTAATGTATACAGCAGTGCTGTGCATGTAAATTACAGAGTGCCAGTGAACGCACCGCCACCAGTGAGAGCGTGACGTAGGCGCGCAGGTTCGGGTGTGAAAGAAAGTCAGAGAACGGAGCGGTGGAGGATCATGCAGTCTGTATTTGTGCAGCTTAAACAATAAAGCAACGTCTGCTATAAACCAGCAAGGTTATTGAGCGTGCAGAGAAACATCACAGGAGTGACTGTGGAGCCGCGCGTGTTTGTAACACAGTTTCCAGCGAGGACACGGCTGCTCAGAGCGGAGCGGGGAGGGGGGGACAGCTGTCTGCCTGCAGAGCAGGGGGGGAGAGAAGCTGAGACGCGCGCGCGTTGTTTTTAACATTTTAGCAGTAACTAATTAGCGTTTTACACCAGTACAGACTGGAGGGGATGTGCGCAGTTGTTTAAAGCGCTCGGGTGTTAAGGGGCGGTGCGCCCTGACGTATTACGTCATGAAATTAGCATATCATGATATAAGATTTTTGCCCGGGCAAGCTTTTTATACCGGTATTACCGGTAACGATATGATATGGCCCAGCCCTAGTTACATTTTACCAACTTTGGAGGACATTGCCCCAAAGCTGGCAGGAGCTAAGGTGTTTTCAACCTTAGACATGTGGTTTCTGGCAGATCCCTCTGGATGCAGAGAGCAGAAAACTGACAACATTTATAACCCCCAGTGGTAGATTCTGTTATAAGCGGTTACCTTTTGGTATCACGTCAGCCCCAGAAATCTTTCAAAGACAGTTGTCCACACTGTTAAGTGACCATGAAGGTGTTGTCGTAGTCATGGACGACATTCTTGTTTATGGACAGACTAAAGAGGAACATGACAACCACCTGAATGCAGTTTTGAAAACCATCAAAAACAGCGGCTTGAAGCTGAACAAAGCAAAGTGTCATTTCAGCAAAGCAGAAACTCGTTACTTTGGTCACATCATCAGCGGTGAAGGAATAAAACCAGACCCGACGAAAGTGGAAGCCATCACAAAGATGCAGAGTCCCACAAATGTGGAGGAGCTCCGTCAGGTCCTGGGCCTGATTAACTATGTGGGGAGATTCCTGCCAGACCTCTCCACCAAGCTACACCCGATCACCAGTCTGCTACGACGAGAGAACAAGTGGGTATGGGACGACACACAAGAACAGGCGTTTAAAGCTGTTAAAGCCATGTTGGTGTCAGCCCCAGCTCTTGCATATTATGATGCAAGTAGAAAAACTGTTATCAGCGCAGATGCAAGCAGCTATGGCTTAGGAGCAGCTCTACTACAAGAACACGAGGATGGATTAAAGCCCGTGGCATTCTGCTCCCGCACGCTGTCTGATGCAGAGAGAAGATACTCTCAAATCGAAAAGGAGTGTTTAGCAGGTGTGTGGGCGTGTGAGCGATTTGCACGCTACGTTCAGGGAATGGACAGTTTCGTTCTGCAAACAGACCACAAACCACTTGTACCACTCATAAACACTTATGACCTGGACAAAGCCCCTCCAAGGTGCCAGAGACTCCTGATGCGGCTTTTAAGATTCAACGTGGAAGCAGAGCACGTTCCAGGCAAACAGTTGGTAGTAGCCGACACCCTATCCAGGAGGCCACAGAGACATGTGAGTGATGAGACTACAGATCACATTGTACAGGCACATGTTGAATCAGTTATGGTGAATGCACCAGTCTCATCCCAAAGACTCTCAAGTATCCGTGAGGCAACTCAGCACGATCACGAATTGCAGCAGACTATAAAGTTCATCAGGAACGGATGGCCGCCAAGAACAGTGATGAACTCATCTCTTCATCGTTACCATTCAGCACGAGCACATCTCTCAGAAGCTGATGGATTGGTGTTATTCGAGGACCGGCTGGTCATTCCTTCTGCGCAAAGAGCTGAGGTGCTGTCAGAGATACACAAAGGACATCAAGGACTAACACGGTGCCGGGCACGCGCCAGGATGGCAGTGTGGTGGCCGGGCATCAGTGCTGAGATTAAACAGACTGTGTCAACATGTAAATTCTGCATTGAACACAAACCAACACAGAGGCACGAACCTCTCCTGACTTCTACTCTACCAGGGGGCCCTGGCAGCGCATAGCAGCAGATCTGTGCGAGCATGAGAGTAAGAATTATCTCATTGTAACGGACTATTATTCCAGAGACATTGAAATAGTTCGTTTGTCTTCCACATCGAGTCGTGAAGTCATTAGTCGACTCAAGAGCATGTTCGTGAGGTGGGGAATTCCACTGGAACTGGTGAGTGATAATGCAACTCAATTTACATCCAGTGACTTCCAGGACTTTTCCAGAGAGTATGGATTTGTGCACGCAACTTCCAGCCCCCACTACCCTCAGGCGAACGGTGCTGCCGAACGAGCGGTTCAGACTGCAAAGAACATTTTGAAGCAGCCTGACCCCCATCTGGCCCTGATGTGCTACAGAGCAACACCTAGTGCTGCTACAGGTGTGAGCCCTGCACTACTGATGACGGGAAGAGAAATCAGAACCACACTTCCAGTGCTGGAGAGCAAGTTGAAAGCTGCTCCAGTGGACAGACATGTGATTCAACAAAAGGACAGACAGACAAAGGAAACCTACAGGTTCTTCCACGATCGCCATCATTCTGCACAACCACTTCCTGCACTACAACCAGGACAAGACGTCAGGATAAAACTGGATGGTGAAAAGAGTTGGAAAACCCCAGCAAAGGTCATCGGCAAATGCTATGAGCCAAGGTCGTATATGGTGGAAACGGAGAATGGAGCTGTATTAAGACGGAACCGGAGACATCTGCAAGCTGTCCCACTTCCCACAGATCAACCAGATCAGCTACAACCACCTGATTCTCCAGTGACACTGAACAGTAGCTTTCCACCTGAAGACGGTGCTGATTCTGTGACCAGAACTCCTGACCAGAGACACATGGGTCCAGAGGTGGAGCGCTCAACTCCAGAAGGTTCACAGGTGACTTCCAGGGGAAGGGTAATCAGAATCCCTCTAAGGTACAGAGACACTTAATGACAAAAAAAAAGGGATAAAGTGAAGTTGACCTGTGTAGTTTGTATGTACAGTATAAGTGTGAAACATAGACCTGTGTAGTTTGTATGTATAAGTGTGAAACATAGACCTGTGTAGTTTGAAGGTATAAGGGTGAAACATAGAGTTTGAAGTGTGGGTAAATAGTAACTGGAAAAATGTTTAGTTGAAACATAGATGTGGGTAAATAGTAACTGGGAAAATATTTAGTTGTTCACCGAATTAATAGGAACAGCAACTATCGAGGGCAGAATAATCCCTACGTTGCGGTGGACCGAGGGTAGTCTACCCCAACGTCCTAGTGTTCGGATGTTATATACAGGGTACACGGGCGGCCGTGGCATAGTGGTAAGGGCAGTCGTCTCCCGATCGGAAAGTTGGCGGTTCGACTCCCGGGACCCGCACCATGTGTCGTTGTGTCCTTGGGCAAGACACTTAACCCTGAGTTGCTCCCGGTAGGACTGGAAAGCACCTTGCATGGTAGTCTGCCGCCACCGGTTTATGAATGTGTGTAGCATTCAATATATGTGTAGCACTTTGAGATTTTCAGTAATGAAAAGTGCGTTATAAATTGAATTAATTATTATTATTATTAGTTTAGAATAGTTTAGAAACATGTGTGTTTCCTGTTAAAAGGGGGAGATGTGGTGATATGTCCCAGTTGGGTTGCCGTAGCCAGTATAGACTGAGCATGCGCAGTGTGTGTGTTGAGTTGTGAACTGAGCCTGACACGAGACGTTAACATGTCGTGCTATTAGCAGTTCAATAAAGCTGAGTTCGCCAAGCTACCTCGTGAGTCCACCGCCCGTTCTTCACAGAAGCAGCCGTTCATGACAGGATTGCATCAAGGATCGGCTCTGAGCCCCTTCTTGTTTGCTCTGGTGATGGACCGACTAACAGATGAGGTCAGGCAGGAATCCCTATGGACTATGATGTTTGCAGATGACATTGTGATATGTGGTGAGAACAGGGAACAGGTGGAAGAGAACTTGGAGAGGTGGAGGTATGCACTTGAAAGAAGAGGAATGAAAGTCAGCCATAGTAAGACAGAGTACATGTGTGTGAATGAGAGGGAGGCCGGTGGAACAGTGAGGCTACAAGGAGCAGAGGTCACAAAGGTGCAGGACTTCAAGTACTTGGGGTCCACTGTCCAGGAAAATGGGGAATGTGGTAAAGAGGTGAAAATAGAGTCCAGTAGGATGGAGCGGATGGAGAGAAGTTTCAGGAGTGATTTGTGACAAAAATGTGTCAGCAAAGGTCAAAGGAGAAGTTTACAAGACAGTGGTGAGACCAGCTATGTTGTATGGTCTAGAGACAGTGTCATTGACAAAAAACAGGAGACAGAACTGGAAGTAGCAGAAATGAAGATGCTGAGGTTCTCCTTAGGAGTGACAAGGATGGATAAGATCAGGAATGAGATAATCAGAGGTACAGCACATGTTGAACAACTGGGAGATAAAGTTAGGGAGGCCAGACTGAGATGGTTTGGACATGTCCAGAGGAGGGACAGTGGGTATATTGGTAGAAGGATGTTAGAAATGCAGCTGCCAGGAAAAAGACACAGAGGAAGGCCAAAGAGGAGATATATGGATGCAGTTAGAGAGGACATGAAGGTAGTTGGAGTGAGGACAGAGGATGCAGAGGACAGAGTGAGGTGGAGGAGGATGACTCGCTGTGGTGACCCCTGAAAAGGGAAAAGCCGAAAGAAGAAGAAGAAGATATCCATATCATATCATCCTTTAAAGCCCAATTGTTTAAAGGGACCACATATAGGTCTTTAAAATTTTAAGTTATGTCTGTGTGCTATCTTGACAATATTAATTCATTTTAATACACAAAATAATTCTTAGATAATTAATTATACCCTTTTTAATTCTGCCATTTTTAACTTTCGTTTTGAACGACCGGTTTCTGATACAAGTTCTGAAGTCCACGCCCTTCAAAGATCTGTTTACGCCCTCTGTAACAGCCAGTATCTGTAATGTGTTGTTGTTTTAAAATTAGCTCTTTTTTTATTACTCATTTGACTTACTGTTAGTGCTAGCTTAAGATAACTTACCGAAACCCGTCTGAGCGCGCCGCAATTTGCTGCTCCTTTTAGCATTAGACCACCCGAATCCGATGCTAATGTTAGCTTGTTCCTCTTCCGGTGTTCGCCAGCTCCGCTCGTTGCACGCGGAGATTTTGGGAGTTATCGCTGTTCCAGTCAAGACACACACAAAGTTCACCAAGTGTCTCCCGTAAATTAATCCGTAAGGAGAATGTCCTCGCTGCTGCGAGGCTGCTGCAAGGCTGCTGCCAGGCTGCAGCAAGGCTGTACAGTTGAAGCTCCGCTCCATCGCGCCAGAAGAGGGTCCCAATGCCGCCGGTCCCTACGCCGGGGGTCCGCTCGTTTAATTTTTGCCGGCTGCGCGTTGGGAGCGATCGCAAATACACTAAAAATTGAACTAAAACATAAAAATAACAATTATACTTTATTTATAAAGCCATTTAAAAAAACACAGCTGCAACAAAGTGCTGTACACATGAAATTAAGAACATATAAACAAAAGATGAGATGAAATCATGAAAAACAACAGTCATGTGTTTAATACAGAAGTGGGTTGAGCCTAACCAGGGGTTGCTAGGTGAGGGGCTGGACTCATGTTGGGGTGGGTTGTCCTGGCGCTTGTGACGTCACAAGCGCGATTGATTTCAAAACGAAACCTATCTTATCACAGTAAAATAAATCTACTTAGAGTAAATAAACCACTGGGTGCATTTTTTTGGCCTTAGGACTGTTTTTTTTATGAAGTAAATACCCAAAGTTGAGTTAAAAAAAACATTAAAAAGTGAATTTTGCATGTGTGGTCCCCTTTAATACAAACATCACACAGTCATTACTCCATGCACTCTAACGATCTAGTCCTCCTGTCAGTTCCTCCGGTCAGAACTGAACAAGGAAAAAGAGTGTTCAGCTTCGCCGTCCCCTCAGCCTGAAACCACTTACAGAACGATCTGAAACTATCAACGCTCATCTCTCCTAGATCCTTCATGTCAACCGTGTTAGATAATGTCATCAAGAAACTTGACCATTGCAGATGTTTCTAAACACTATACTTATCCAATATACATGTCATTGTTGATTTTTAACTTTATCTACTCAACCGATGTCTGTCTGCTTGTTATGTATATAATGTATATAGAAAGCTGTCCTATCCTGTTGGTTTTGAACTGTCGACATCTATTATTGTGATTGTAGTTTTCTTTATTTTCTTTTTTTGGTAAATGCAAATGCTTATTGTCAATTACCATGTGACGTGTGCTGCTGACCACTTGACCAGGTCACCCTTGTAAAAGAGATCTCGATCTCAACGGGCTCTACCTGGTAAAATAAAGGTGATTGATTGATTGATTGATTGAATTGAACGAAGAGAAGTTTGAGGCCCCCAGAGATACCTCGCGGATGCAGCGGTATGACCGGGGACCAAATCTAACACCAGCAGCGCCACCTCTCTATCCAATGTGGTGAGATGGTGTGAATAGAAGGATTGAATGAAGACACAACACCTAGACAAAGAGAGAGGTGTTGGAATCCTCAAGATCTGATCGAGCAGTCAGTGCAACAGTCTTGGCCCTATAATCCTGCAATAGGAAAAGCAAGGGCCGCACCCCTCGGCACCACTCAGTTTCCGTTGGTCTTTAGGGTGTTCCGTGACCCAACGGACACAGATGACCTTGAGGTGGTCCAGCTGCCGATGACGTGGATAGTGAGGCCCGGGAGAGAGGTTGGAAAGGCCCCTGGGAGTTAATGACGTGGGCTCAACTGATTGCAGAAGTAATCTTGAACCAAAATCTCCCACAGTAGACCTGCCTGAAGTCCCTCGTGAGGCCGGAACCAGACATTCGAAGCTGTACTATTACACCACCAGCTTGGTTGGATGGGCTGTGCAGGGGGCATGGCCAAAGCAAAAGACAGCCAACTATTTGGTAACCCCAGAAGCCTGGGATCAACACGGAGTGCTGCAAATTCCCAGAACTGCTGCACAAAGGGTAGGCACGCCCATAAGACCTGACTCCACCCAACGGATTAGAGTTTCCGTGCAGATGGTTGTAGCACCATACAGAGGAGTGTACTCCATTGGAGCTAACATACAGCCAATCAAAGACAACAAAGACGATGCAGAAGAGTCCCAAACTAGCAAAACAGGAAAAAGGCATAGTGTGCTAAATGCTTGGGCAAGCAAGACGTTTCGGAGGAAATGGAAGCACACGAGCAAAAAAATGGACAAGTAAAAACCAAACAAAGGGGCGCTAGAATCATCAACGGATCTCATCGCAGAAAGAAAACAGGCAGAGAACTACTAAGACAAGTTATAAGATGTCCCAATTATATTTGGAAAGGAAGAGACAATGTAAAATCAGCCGAAATCATTGAAACATGTGGGTCCTGGAACAAACCTCGGCTCGACGATACCTCAGATTCAGAAGAAGAATCTCAGGCAGACGTGTGGAACTTGCTAGTTTCACGATCCAGGACTGGACCGTATAAACCTTATCTGATCGTTTGAGGGGAACTGGTAAAGTTAGACCGGCCCAGAAAAGACTTTTCAAAAAACATAAATCGAACCAAGAATTACTACAGTTCATGCGTAAAGTTCCTCTGGAAAAAAGACCTGACTAGGGCAATCTCACAGATGCATCCCTGACTATATAGTAACAAAGGACCCATGGAGATTGCCATACAACCCTAGCCTGATGGGAACGCCATGGACCTTTAATATCGTCTGTTTGGAAGTGTCTGGAAAGCAAGTTAAAATTAAGTGGGGCTCCAACTACCTGGAAGCACACTGAATGCAATATTGTGAGATCACAGTGGGAGAAATTGTGGTTTGGACAACAAGCCCAGCCATGAAAATAGGCATCTACAACAGGATAATTTACCAGAACCGGGTAGTGGTTAAAAATTCTAAGCTACCCCTGCAAATGCTGTACGATCGAGTCACAACGCCCATCAATGACTGAGAAGACTACCCTGTGCGAAAGGCGTATAGGATGACGGTATCCTACAGAGGGCACCCACTCATCAGCACAATAACCGCGCTGGTAGAAAAGGGCATGAACTACCAAAAATATGGAATAAAGTCTCTGGAGCTGTTCAGACGGAGTGTGCAAGAAGCGGCAGACCAATTCCACCGAGGCGAGGACCCAGCAGTCGACTCCTTTAGTGGACTGCAGGGCCGGCAGCTTGAGCCAGTCTGCTGGGGAGTCATTCAATGGAAATGGGTGTGGAGAGGGTTGCGACCGGGTTTGCCACACCCATCACCTCTAACTGTAGAGCTCTATAGGGAATGTGTAACTGTAGATGAAGAGAGGGCCCCTGTGAGGATTGAATGTGACCACATCAACCACGAGGTCCGTCCGCAGTTAACTAACTGGCTTTCAGGATGGCGCCTCAATCCCATTGAAGGGAACCAGTAGAGAAGGAAGACATAGTGGACTCACTAACTGAAACAATGAAATGTCATTATTCTTACAGAATTGAATCTAAATTTATTCTTGATGTAAAAACACTAATAATGATGGTGGTCACTAAATGTTTGTTCAACTGTCATCTAAAGGTTAATTTCAGGTTGATTCACAGAACATTTGAACATGTATAAACTAAGAATTTGGACTTGTAGCAGGGCACCAGCAATTTGATGTAAATTGATGTAAGATTCTCAAAACTAGGTCTCAAATTAAAATGAAGATGTTTTGTTCTATTGAAAATAAATCGGTGCATTCCACTTAAATTATTACCAGGATGCAAACTGTTCCACAATCATAAGCTTAATTGCAATCAAAAAATTAAAATTAAAATAAAATACTGTACAGCAAAATAAAACAAAAGCTTTTACATTATCAAGTACGACATTTGATAATCTTTCAATATTGATTTACAGTGATATTAAAAACATAAAATTTGTTGTAAAATGATTGGACACATGATTGAATTATCACAAAAATGTATATTTTTTTTATTTGTTCATTTTACATTTTATAAAGAGAAAACATTTTTACATTATAGCTATAAAATGAGAAGAGAAAAAACATAAAATGAAAGGAGACTGGGAGAAGAAAAAATCTTATTTTACCTGCCCCTTTTTTCTATAACAATAAGAAAAAAAGCGAGATCAATAAAAATAACTCAACCAAGTATATACATTTTGAACAAATGGAACTTTTGGATGAATTTGTCATTTTAGATTAGCTAAATGAGGATGATGCTCATGTAAAACTTGTCAAATCATCTCTGACAAAACTAAACATCTTATTCTGCTGTTGACTCTTGTTTGGTGTCATTTATTGGATTCAACAAATAAGTCTTAATAAACAAAACATATTGACAACTTCATATAAACAAAACATATTGACAACTTCATTTACTCATTTAATAAACTGGAGCCTCAGACGTATGTGGAAGAACCATACACAGCCACAACAGCCTGGCACCTCTTCATGCTGCTCACCAGCTTGGTCACACACTGCTGTGGGATGGCATCTCATTCTATACCACAATTTGTTGCAAGTCATCCAAAGTGATTGTTCATAAAACAACTCCTTGTCAACAACATTCTGCTGTGAAAGAATGCTACATGAGCTACTAATAATGACTTTCATGGGACAAATCCTGTACTGGGTTTTTGAGTTTGTGGCAACTCACTGGTGGGGCAAGCAAACTCCACTTGTTGTAGGTGCGGGATGGTATCAGTTAATTTTAGTTTCATGTATAAAAGTAGACTAACACTATGGTAAAGTTAGAGTTTAACCTGGACAATTCTGACATCGTTTCATCCACATTTTTTACAATTATGACGTGTGTGTGTGTGTGTGTGTGTGTGTGTGTGTGTGTGTGTGTGAACTACACAGGTTAATCTCATTAAAACACAATTAGTTCATTTGCATGAGAGACCTGCTAATTACCCAATTAACTAATTAATTATACCTCAATTCACTCATGGATTGCACGAACATGTGGACCATTTGAAAAGAGGTTCTCTCCACTTACTGCGCAGCCACTGAAAAAGTATTTTAGAACCAACTTCTAAAGTCCAAATTATGATCTATGGAAAAATTAGTTTAATATAAAAGTATTCTTAAAAAATTGGGACCAAATCATAATTTGGAAATTAGCTAAAATTGTCACAAAATAATTTTTTACAAAATCTAAACAAATTTTAATTGGGTAACAACAGTTGCATCTCATGGCCTGTAATAGTTATTTAAATATTTACTGTTAGAAAGTTTTCACTCCTGTGTGAACTCTCATGTGGGAGTTTAAATGTGCCTTCTGACCAAATCTTTGTCCACAAATTTAACAAGGAAACGGTTTGTCGCCAGTGTGGACTCTCATGTGTGTGTTTAAATGTGTCTTCTGACTAAATTTTTGTCCACAAAGATCACAAGGAAACGGTTTGTCTCCAGTGTGAACTCTCATGTGTCTGTATAAATTTGGCTTCTGACTGAATCTTTGTCCACAAAGTTCACAAGGAAACGGTTTGTCACCTGTGTGGACTCTCATGTGCGGGTTAAAATTTGTCTTATGACGAAATCTTTGTCCACAAAGTTCGCATGGAAATGGTTTGTCTCCTGTGTGAATTCTCATGTGACAGTTTAAACTTGTTTTATGACTTAATCTTTGTCCACAAAGTTCACAAGGAAATGGTTTGTTTCCTCTGTGGATTCTCATGTGTATGTTTAAACTTGTCTTACGACTAAATCTTTGTCCACAAAGTTCACAAGGAAATGGTTTATCCCCTGTGTGGATTCTCATGTGTGAGTTTAAATGTGTTTTATTACTAAATCTTTTTCCACAAAGATCACAGGGAAACGGTTTTTCTCCTGTGTGGACTCTCATGTGTGAGTTTAAACGTTTCTTCAGACTAAATCTTTGGCCACAAAGTTCACAAGGAAACGGTTTGTCTCCGGTGTGAACTCTCATGTGAGAGTTTAAATATGCCTTCTGACTAAATCTTTGTCCACAAAGTTCACAAGGAAACGGTTTGTCTCCTGTGTGGACTCTCATGTGTGTGATTAACTGTGATTTGAAAGGAAATATTTTACCACAGTCATCACAGCTTATTGATTTTGGCCTTGCCTGGACTTTCCTGTGTGACTCTACATTTTTCTTCTCTCCAACACATTTCTTATTAAGCAGACATCTTGAAGACTTCACTCCTGAATGACTTGTCATGTGTCTTTGAAGAGCCCGGTTACTGACATACTGCTTACCACACTCAGAGCAACTCAAAGATTTGTTGACAGTTTTTACCACTGATTCAGGAGCCCTGCTCTCCTTCCAGTCTTTCATACTGTCTTCATGTTCTGATTCAGAGTCTGATGAGTTCTTTAGCAGAGAGTCAGGATCAAACATTTCACCCTCCTCTTCATCGTCCTCATTAAGGTCAATCTTTGAAGAGCTGAAAGTGTCTTTGTGAGTCTTTAAATCTGGGTTCCTGGTAAGTTTGTTTTTATCCTCCTCACTCTTTAAAGGAACTGTAGTGACAAAAATCCTCATATTGGTCTCCTCCATATTGAGTTGGTCTTCCACCAGACTGGTCCAAGGGTCTTCTCTTCCACTCTATGATAAGAGGCTCTGGGCCCTGCTGGTCCACATCAGGCCTATCAGCACCAAACATAGACAGGAACCACTGAAACACATGGACATTAAGGACAATGTTACATCAACACACACAAGTGCGTGCGAACACACACACACACACACACACACACACACACAATCCTCACAATCATCATCTTCTTTCTGCATATATAATGATAATACAGTACCAGCATATTACTACAAAAGAACAATTTTAAAGGCAGAAAAAATACATTTTGTTAGTTTGTTCTGAACAAAGGACCACCTGTGAAAAAGTTTACAGGTATTTTAAATAGCATCATTTTGAATTTAACCTCATTTAACAACAAAATCACAGTTCCAGTGTCATCCTTTACAAATTTTATCACTGAAAATCAACTTGCTCATTATGATAGTTGTTATGTTATGAATGATATTTTTTTATTTTTCTTGTCTCTAAAAATATTTCAACATAAAAACTACATGATTGGTAATAATTCAGGCAAAGTAGGCAAACAAAATCAACAGAATCAATGTGAAAACTGATTTTTAGTTCATATTTGATCATTGCTTTACATTTTTCATACACCAAATAACAATTTAGCTTATCCAAATCCCCAAAACTATGTAGGACTTAAATTACTGTAGCAGATATTCATGATGAACTACAAACACCTTAAATTGACTTCTTTATAGAGATAACATTTGGAGGGTTTTGGAAAATAAAAAAACACAAGTTAAACAGAGACACACCCTTTCTTTAGTTTTGTTCAAATATACATACAGTATTTTAGTATTAATTAGGGCTGAATGATTAATTGCATTTGCGATAATCTCGCAATATGTTAAAACGCGATTCTCTAACCGCACAGGCTACGATTTGACTGGTCACGTGACTTGGGAGTGAGCCGAGCGGAGCAAAACCGAGCAGGCAGGGAGGGGGAGACCGTGCGCTCTAACACAATGGCTTCAGGCTCGACAGAAGTCATAAAAGTTAAAAATTCTGGTAAGTTAGCCCATGTAAACGTGTATCTGATCTTAGAGGCTGAAACACAGAGACAGCGGGAGATAAACAGAGAGCGAGCTGGTCACTGTAACCGGGCCTATTTTGGACGGTGCCCTGTTACTGTTAGCAGCTAGCTCAGCAAGCTAACGTTCTACGTGAATAAGCACATTCATTATCTGATTTTAAAAATTAGATTAGTCAATCGTCATTAGTGATATGAATTAATACAGAACCAGTAACACACACGTTTCGCACAAGCTGATTTTTTTTTTTAACTAGCAGTGTTTAATGATCGTTAGCTTAGCTTTAGCATAGCTATTTAGATGAGGTGATGCAATTTCTCACCATTACCAAACCTGGTCGTGATATCACGACTATTATACTATCCTTTTTATTGTCCGTTTTAAATAATGTTAATTATTATGTTCAGTAATGTGAAACTATTTAGTCATCACGTTTTGCATTCACTTAACGTTGACAAACGGGGAAAAGCTAAAACCTGTACATTGTTTTTAACTAACAAAGTGAGAAGATTTTTCTGGTCCTCAATTTTTGCACGTGTATGAGTGAGAGTGGAGGATGTGAATGTGTGTATTTATTTTTTATTTTGTATTACAGGACATGCACTAAAGTATGACAGAGTGTCAAGAGCAATTCTCCCACAGTTGGAAGAAGGAGGCAGCAATGACTGAAGAGGGAGCTCAAACTTCCTGAACACAGCCTCATCACTGTATGTCCAACAAGATGGGGAACCAAATAAATGATTGCCAGGGTGCTAAAGCAGCTCAAAGCCATTTCTCAGGTGCTGTCAGGTGACCGTTATGCACGCTCCCTTATCTCAACCTGGCAGGTTATTGAGGTGTTGGAGTCTGTTCACAAGGCTCTGCATCCTGCTGTTACATACTGACTATAATGTTTACATTATTGTTCCAAGAGTTTTTTTTTAACATCTGTAGTGGAACACCTCATCTCTGATATTTTAGGCTTGACCTTCAAGTACACCTCTCTGCATCTCTTTGAAACTCTAAGTGTTACACTTTCTTGAAGCTCTCAAGGAAACAAGTGACACTATTATTTTTACAATTATTTTGAATTAATGGACACTAATTAATCAGATTTAACTTTCTCTTTAATGTGTGTTAATTCAGAATTGATCTACAGTATATTTTGTCATTTAATGATGATCTGTTACTTGCATGAGTTTGACCTTCTGCTGGTTTTTATTTCTGCAGAACAAGCAGGTTCTGAATCTGGGACGTAAAGGCTGTTCACTTCCTTATCTGTTTTGTCTGTGAAAGTTAGCCATAATATTCTCTGTGCTCACAGGCCAGGCCATCTGGCCGATTCTGTAAACAGTTTTCCTGTTGTCCGTCAGAGACAGTTCTGCCTATCAGATGAAATATCCATCTCTTATTTTGTTAAACCAGCCAATAGTTATTGAGGAGGTGGGGAAGACCCCGCCTCCCATATAAAGATGCATTTCCTATTTTCACTTTAGTGGGTCGAGGAGAAAAGTTTCTAACAACTGGTTTCCTCCTCTGGAAAAGCTGGAAACGTCCCGGTCATTGTGTCAACTAGACCCACGTTTCAGCTGGAATCACAGTAAAGCCTTACTGTGACTCCTTCACTCATTTCTGAAAGAATTTGTTTTCTGAAGTTTATTTTGAAAATCAGTCAGTGCGCTTGGCTCCGTTCCTGCCAGGAGAAGCGAGCTTCTTGCTCGTCTGAATCAGCTCACACACGCGGAAGCCATCTGGACGTGAACTGGACAACACAGTCCGTTAGTGTCCACAAACTTCAACTCTTATCTCCAAGACGTATCGTCAACAGGTAACGAGGCGTTGATGTGTTCTGAACGTGTGAGAAGCCCAGCTGAGACCTGTATGGGAAGGCTGCCACCCTGGTTGGTTCAAATAATCAACTTACGTTAACTTAGCTTTCATTCCTCCTATTTCTTCTTTTTCATAAGCTATTAATCTGTTAAGTAATGTGCCAACAGAAAAGTTCCTAACTGTCTGTTTGATTTTAATTTGAATTCTTGTCAACGTAGTTATTAAATCAGAGCTAATATCGATACAAATGTTTAATGTACTTTCATGATAATTTCAATAAAAGGTCTATTTTCTGGTAGACCAACATAAATTGAAGTCTCTTGTGAAGTTACAAGCCCAAAACCAGAAAAGTTGGCACGTTGTGCAAATCGCAAATAAAAACAGAATACAATGACTTGCAAATCTTTTTCAACCCATATTCAACTGAATAGAATGCAAAGACAATATATTTAATGTTCGAACGGAGAAACTTTATTTTGTTTTGCAAATAACCATTAACTTAGAATTCAATGGCAGCAACACATTGCAAAAAAGTTGGCACAGGGACATATTTACCACTGTGTTACATCGCCTTTCCTTTTAACAACACTCAGTAAACGTTTGGGAACTGAGGAGACCAATTTTTGAAGCTTTTCAGGTGGAATTCTTCCCCATTCTTGCTTGATGTACAGCTTAAGTTGTTCAACAGTCCGGGGTCTCCGTTGTCGTATTTTACGTTTCATAATGCGCCACACATTTTCAATGGGGGACAGGTCTGGACTGCAGGCAGGCCAGGGGAGGACCCGCACTCTTTTGCTACGAAGCCACGCTGTTGTAACACGTGCAGAATGTGGCTTGGCATTGTCTTGCTGAAATAAGCTGGGGCGTCCATGAAAAAGACGTCGCTTGGATGGCAGCATATGTTGCTCCAAAACCTGTATGTACCTTTCAGCATTAATGGTGCCTTCACAGATGTGTAAGTTACCCATGCCTTGGGCACTAATGCACCCCCATACCATCACAGATGCTGGCTTTTGAACTTTGCGCCTATAACAGTCCTGATGGTTCTTTTCCTCTTTGGTCCGTAAGACACGACGTCCACAGTTTCCAAAGACAATTTGAAATGTGGACTCATCAGACCACAGAACACTTTTCCACTTTGCATCAGTCCATCTCAGATGAGCTCGGGCCCAGCAAAGCCGGCGGCGTTTCTGGATCTTGTTGATGAATGGCTTTTGCTTTGCATAGTAGAGCTTTAACTTGCACTTACAGATGTAGCGACGAACTGTAGTTACTGACAGTGGTTTTCTGAAGTATTCCTGAGCCCATGTGGTGATATCTTTTACACACTGATGTCGGTTTTTGATGCAGTACCGCCTGAGGGATCGAAGGTCACGGGCATTCAATGTTGGTTTTCGGCCTTGCCCCTTACGTGTAGTGATTTCTCCAGATTCTCTGAACCTTTTGATGATATTACGGACCGTAGATGGTGAAATTCCTAAATTCCTTGCAATAGCTCGTTGAGAAAAGTTGTTCTTGAACTGTTCGACAATTTGCCCACGCATTTGTTCACAGAGTGGTGACCCTCGCCCCATCCTTCTATGTGGATGACTGAGCATGTCAAGGAAGCTGCTTTTATACCCAATCATGGCACCCACCTGTTCCCAATTTGCATGTTCACCTGTGGGATATTCCAAATAAGTGTTTGATGAGCATTCCTCAAATTTCTCTGTCTTCTTTGTCACTTGTGCCAGCTTTTTTGAAACATGTTGCAGGCATCAAATTCCAAATGAGCTAATAATTGCAAAAAATAACAAAGTTTACCAGTTCGAACGTTAAGTATGTGGTCTTTGCAGTGTGTTCAATTGAATATAGGTTGAAAAAGATTTGCAAGTCATTGTATTCTGTTTTTATTTGCGATTTCCACAACGTGCCAACTTTTCTGGTTTTGGGCTTGTACATTTCTGGCTAATCACAGTTAAAGCAATTTAATATCAGAAAAAGGGTGAACTCGCGAATTGGTGAAAGGTTTGTGCAGATAAACTCTGCTCAGACCTGCGCATCTAAAATATAGGTAAGTCAGTAAACTGACCAATAACTCCTATATCATTACAATAATGGTGGCCCAGTAAGTGTTTAAATACCTTACCGCCCCTATATTGTTACATATAATGGTGGCTCGTCCGTGTCCCTAAGACGATTATTAAGTTGTTTTGGGTAGCTATTGTCACGGTATTTGTTGGCATAGTTCTGCATCCTGTTGTGGACTTATAGAATAGTTTTGGCTGGTGAGTGTCTCAGAGATTGCTAATCGTGGCATTGTCTGGTGCGTTTCCCGTTAGAATTATTTTTTCTTTCACATTTCAACGTATGTTTGAAGCTGCGGATGAATGAATGTTTGTGTTTGTGAGACGTTTCGATACGTGTCGCGTGGCTGCAGGCATTTTTCATTGTTGTGACCGCCGTGTCACTACTGCTTCATTTTATTACTTCTGCGGATTGCTGTTGAAGGTCTGTTTCACACATTTGCTGCTCCATTTTACCTAATCTGTTACAACGTGTTTGGCTAAGGTTCGGGTGATCCTACTCAGCTTTGGACCGGACGGTTCGGCCTCCGGTTCCGAGTGACGTAAAGTCCGTTGTTGTACACAGTTAGCGTGCTGCCTTCTCTGGAAGGCGTGGGGGTAGCATGGATGTGATTGGGCTCGTTAGCAGTATTTTCTGTGGTGTATTCTACGTTTATTTTGTGAGAGAGTGTCCAGAACTTTGGATCGAGCTAACGTCAGCGGTTCCGAGAGATATTCGGCTACAGAAGCGCTGTGATTGGTCCATTGTGTGTCGTGTTCAAAAACGTTGGTACTGTTGACTGCTGGTTGTCAGATATTCATTTTTGCACACATTTCTGACAGTTTATCTGTGTTGTTCGTTCTATGCACGTGATATCGTCGAAGACTGGCTTAACCGCGGTGTTTTGCGATATTTATGACTGTTTTAGAACGTTGAAAAGTCCGTTCCTCGGTAACGTTCGACCGACCGCAGGTCCGTGAACGCACCGCTCGAACGGCACGTCACACATGAGTGACGTCAGGTTTAGAAGACTCCATTACCCGTGAACACACTTGGGTTTGAACTACAGGTTCTGTCTTCGCTGTGATTGGTCGATTACGCTGTAGGTGTTGACGCTAAAGGGGGGTGAGGAGCTCACTCCTCATCAACTTTCACTTCAGCTGTTTGTCCCAGACAAGTTCAGGCTTGTTGTCCGTTACTATCTCTGAAAAGACTGTTTTATCGCGGTGTTTTTGAGATTTTAATGGGTGGATTGAGTCAGTTGCTCTGAGACTGCCGATCGCCATGTGACCAGGTCACGTGACACCGGGAGCTGCAACTGCTTTATGGGTCCGAACGCTTTCTTTTAAACGCAGTTTAAAGAATCACTTTACCTGTCCTAAACGATGTTACTCACATCGAATCGTCTATTATAAGACTGGGGTTCTGGTGTTTTGTCACGTCAAGGCTCTAGATCTTTCTGATTGCTGTTTTTGATCCGTTGTTAGATGTCTGTGAATGTTTAGCAGCTCACGGCTGCGCTCACAGGCGACAACAGCGCCTCTATTGCAGTCAGATAGAGAAATTGCAGTCGCTGTGATGAACTTTTCCAGCGCGGCACCCCCATCTGCTGGTTACTTTAGAAGACGCAGTCTTCCTGTAATTTGTACATGTTGAACGTTCCTGTTTTAAACGGGAAACAATTTGAAATATTGTACTCACAGCATCCTTTGATTTGATTTTCGCAGAAAATCAAATGTTGATGGCAGAACAGTTACACAGAAGTAATACAGACATGTCTGCTTTTTGATAAAACTTGACACTTTTATCATCAATTCTGTGCAAAACAAGCTGTCTGTCCCTGTTTATTTTAAACTGCAAGTTTAAAATAACACACATGAGGCATCTTTTGTTTTGATTTTCACAAAAATCTCACGACAGCCGATTTTGTTTGACCTTGTCAAAGGTCGACAAATTAATAAAAATCACTGATTTTTATTTGATTTCACATCTTGGACTCCATGTTGACTGCTGCAGGCATCACATGGTGAGACTGCCCACTGTGAAATAAGACCCACTTTACTTGATTTTTCACAGAAAATCAGTAAAAAGATGGACGTTCAAACACGTGCACCAACTGAGGGGGCCTCCTCTCCTATCTATCCTAGATGGATGCGTGGGGGCCTTGGGATTCCTGCCCGTGTTTGTCGCAAAGTGGGAGAATCTGCTTCATCGTATGCTAATTACTTGGCTGCATGGAACGTCCATCAGGATACGTGGGAAAGTCCCCTGTCGTTCTACGACAGGCTCCTCTCGGCCTACTCCGGGGGCAAAATTGTCCCTGGCTTAGAGGAAGATGAGGAGTTTAAACGTCTTTTCACTACGCATCTCATGCCTTTCCAAATGAAATGTGTTCGCTTAACGTTTGATTGCAAAAAGGACAGCATGGAAAAGATAAAAGATTATGCTGCGTGGGTTTTTGAGACAAGGATACTACCCAGGACACCCTCAGTGGTGTGCCCAGGTCAGAAGGTCACATCCCACTCGCAGGAAATAGAAGAGGTTCCCTCTCCTACAGAGTACGAAAGTAAACAGGTTTTTCATGATAACAAACAACAGTACAGGTGGTCCCCGACTTACGAGCGAGTTCCGTACTTATGAGTTGCTCGTAAACCGAAAATTCGTACATCGGAACGGCCCACAGTGGCTATCTCGTAAAACCGGAACTTTGCTCGCAAATAGAAAAAAGACGCTAGCGCTGCAGCGCACACCCGTTTATCAACATGAGACTGAACAAGCGTACATGCTGATCCTTAAACATGCACAACACTTTATTTACAAGCAGTTAGCTAGCACATTACACCACACATTCATCTATAAACACATACCTATACAGTTTTTTCGGTACAACAGTGCTTTTCTCTGCCTTTTGTTTTCACACGACAGACACGTCGTCTCTCGCCCCCCCCTCCGCGCGCTCTATGTGCAGTCAAAGTGCAGTGCAACTGTCTAGTCCAGACAGAAAGGACTGTTAGTATCCTAACTTCATACAGAAAAAGTTTTAATAACTTACCGAAAGCCGTCTGCTTGCGCCGCCATCAGCTGCATCTGTTAGCATTAGCTCCCCCGAATCCGCAGCTCCGGGCAGTCCGGTTTATCTGCATCTCCAAAAATGCTGTCGGCTTTGTTATTCCAAGTTAGCTCGTTGTCCCCCGATGTCTTCGGCTTCCAGTCCGACATCGAGGCGAGCTCCAGGAACCTCTGATCGCACAAAGCCGGCTGTCGGAGAGCTACGAGGGTGCAGCTACGAGGCTAATGTTAGCTCGTTGCTAATCCAGTCCGCAGCTTCTCCATGCCTGAGACATCTCCGGGCAGTCCGGTTTATCTGCATCTCCAAAAATGCTGTCGGCTTTGTTATTCCAAGTTAGCTCGTTGTCCCCCGATGTCTTCGGCTTCCAGTCCGACATCGAGGCGAGCTCCAGGGACCTCTGATCGCACAAAGCCGGCTGTCGAAGCAACAGCTCTGGTGGGGTCCGGTTTAGCATGTTAGCTTAGCTCATACCATGAGCTGCTGGTCTCGCGCGGTGCTGTAGGAGCGCTTGGCGAAGCGATCGCGGCTGCTGCTCCAGTCCTGAGACATTCACAGAGTTCAGGGAGTGTTTCCAGTTAATTTATCCGTATGAGGCATGCTCTTATGGGAGAAACAGTCCTCCAAAAGCCGACTGCCGAGTGCCGACCGAGACCGGAAGTAATGAATGTAAAATGGCGGCTCCGCCATTTTACATTCATTAGTTCCAGTTTCGGCAGTACCGGAATACCAGTTCATTCATTAGTTCCAGTCTCGGCAGTGTTCAAAAAAGCACGAAATTATTTAAAAAAATGATAATAATGATACTTTACGTATATATAAAGCCATTTAAAACATTCACAGCTGCAACACATGAAATTAAGAACATTTAAACCCAAAAAAAAAAAAAAAAATAATTTTTTTTTTTTTTTAATTTCATATTTTTATTAATTATGATAATCTCGTAAAGTCGAACGCTCGTAGGTCAGGGCGCTCGTAAGTCGGGGACCACCTGTATGTTTCCAGCTGGAACATTGCCTCTGATCGGTTCACAGGGAGTTCTGCTCCTCTTTCACCTCAGGTTGAAAACCCTGAGATGAGCAATGAACCACAAAAGGCAGGTGTTCGCTCTCTAGGTGAACCAAGATGGTTCAGATCGAACCAAGAAGGTTTTGACCTAGGTCTCACAGTGGGTGAACTTTGAGAGAAGTTGATGTCTGGGAGCCGTGACCCTTTGAAAAATGGTCGGTCCCAACATGTACCCACGAGAAGCGGCCCTCCTGCCCCTACCCCTCAAACTGCACAGTTCGAGACATGCAAAGAGTCACACATGCTCCAGATTAAGGAAACGACGCCTCCGCGCTCGGAAGAGACTGAGGTGGTAAGTTGTTTGTCAAATGAGTTGAATGTTACAGTGGTTGACCAAGCTGACACAACGTGTGACGTTGTCCTTGATGATAACACAAACAAAGTTGTTCAACCTGTCGAAGCGGCACGCAACACTGCCTTTTGCAATGACTCAGTGCACACAGTTGACAACATCATCAACATTGACAAAGACGCTGACAGCAAACAAATTGCTGATGTTCAACGTCCCGAAGGTCATGAGGCAGACAGCCATCACGATGCTGACGGCAACGAAGGTTACACAGACAGAGTCACACATACACAGACACGTGTGGAAAAACCTAAACGGTTTCTGTGTAACTTTATAAAAAGGGGGATAGCTAGGAAAGCTTGCCTGCCACTCACACTGGAAGGGGTCCTAGAGCGAGAAGCACTCCTGGTTTGCGGCTCAGACGTGTCTATCATGTCAGCCGAACTGTTTGAGGAGCTAAGGACCGCCGCTGACGATGTTGACAGGCAAATACCCTTTGTGAAAGACACTTATGGTGAGCTACAGGGCCCCGCAAAGACGGGGACATCCCTGACAGCTATAGCCATGGTTCACATACAGATTGGCGAAATGTCACTATACCACCCGGTATATGTGTCTGAACTTGACTCACTCCAGACTCCATTTGTGGTTGGCCAAGATTTTATAAATCGCTTTGAAGCGATTATAAATTATGGCAATCAGACAATGTGGGCCACAGTGAGCAGTCCACTGCCAATCGAGGTACCTCCCCAAGGTCAGGACACTGACTGTCTAACAACAGGTATGGCTGAGGTCACATGGGATTCCCCAACCGAGACCACAAACCCGGTAAGTGAACCTCCATATACAGGTGAGACAGAGGAGACTCAACAGGTGGACCAGACTCTGGCCCAACACGAGAACCTCCTCTGCGAGCTGACACCTTCAGCACTCACTGAGCACTACCTATCACAGGTAGAAGAAGGTGTGGAGATTCAAGGGTCCCACACCGATGACGCTGTACTGGCCTATGGGACTGGTAATTCGGCAAACAGCCAAGCTTTCAGTGAAGTCTTGGTTCAAGGACATCTGAGTCCAGAAAGTGATGGTCTACCACACGCTGACAGTCACTTGGACTTCATTGTTACAGAGTTTGAGGACCCCTCCTCAAACAAAAGGGGGGCAAACTCACACTTCCTACCACAGGTAGAGGACGGTGTAGAGATCCAAGGATCACACACCGAGAACGGTGTACTGTCCTCTGGGACAGGTAATTCGGTTATTAGCCAAGCTTTCGATGAAACCTTGGTTCAAGAGCATTTGGGTCTAGAACTACTCAGAGATGACATAGTTCTTACAGACTCAAAGAGCACCTCTTCATTCATGAAGTGGGAAGACATACATCACAACGACAGAGACACGCCTGCGACGGCGCCGACAGTTGTGACACACCTGAATTACGCAGAAAGAGGTAAACGTACAGAGATACGTTGGCCGAAACCCAAGAGGTTCCTGTGTACTGTCTACTCTAAGCTGCGTAAACAGCCTAAACTAAACAAAGGCATCCTAACTCGTGCCCATGGACGGACGTCCACACCTGTGCGCGTGGTCCCCCATGACCACAGGGGGGTGATGTTAGGTCATGCCCATGTCAAGGACAAGGATTTCAATAACCCCACAAACGACAAAGATCTCGCAAACTCACAGACTTCATGGGAAAATAAGGTCGTCCAAGCACAGGATAGTAAATAAACTAAACAGTTTAAACTATACTAGTTGCGAAAAGAAACCGTTCCAACTAGAACTTAGAAACGCTAAGCATAAAACCCACAACAAAAACTAACCTTAACAACCGTTTAAATCTGCAGGATTTAATTGACATCGGTTATAAAGCTAAGAACTGTTTTTCTTGTGTGTGACACGTTGGAATCTGATGACCAGAGTGAGTTTGACGTAGTGAAACGTTGTTTTCTAGTTGCTTGATTGCTACTTTTGTTGTTATTGAAGTTGTTATTGTTTTCTGAACACTCCCAGCCAAAAGAGGTTTTAATTAATGTTAGTTGAAGACTTAAATGTATTTAACTATGCCAACATGCTGTTCATTTTGTTAAAGATCTCAATCTTTGATGAGTCATTGTAGATTAATACTACTTAAGGTACTATAATCTACACTGATCTCCCAATCATTTAGGTAGAACCGATTCGATCGTTTCTATTCTAGATCTATTCATTTTGATGAGTCTCGCCATAGACTTCAAAATTTATAGGGAATACCAAATCTTGCGTCGTTCGTCTAAAAGACAACAGACATTTAGACCAAACTAGTTTTCAATTTTTTTATTTTAGTTTAACCTAAACTAAATAATGAATGGAGGAATAGTTTGAAAGAAGAGGCCTTCGTTACAGAAGCCCTCCACATTTCTATAGGTATAGATCCCTATATCTGATTTTTACAGCATTGATCCACCCCTTAATTGGTAATTGTAGCTGATCTAATCCATGATAGCTTACATACCAGGTGCATATAGGTAAGGCTTAATGTAGAATCCCAATCATAAGCCCACCTAAAACCACATAATTGCATGACACATTGAACCAGGGTGGCACCGACTGGAAGCCATCCAGCCTGCAACCTTCGATGTGGGGACCTGCTGATCCAACGTTGGTCTTCAACCTTCATCCAAGGGCCGCCTCCTCTGCTTCAATCGAGGGATCCCCTCTACATGCTGATTAAAAACCATTCTTGCTGATGAAATCAATAACCCCCATCGTTGTGGATTTACCGTTGTGGATTATAAGACTTTGTTTTCCAAGGGATCACAGACTCAGTTTTCCATGGGTTAACAGACTATGTTTTCCAAAGGATTGAAAGCTTACCGCAATGGGATTACCTACGAACAGTATGGAATTTCCAAAAACATTATGGGAGTATAATTTTGAACTTTTTTTTTTTTTTTCCACTTGCTGGATTACATAGAGGTCAGAGACATTCGGTGGTATCCTTTCGTGTTGGAACTCATCTCCAAGGACAGGCGATGATTTCCAAAATGGGGGACTGTAGTGGAACACCTCATCTCTGATATTTTAGGCTTGACCTTCAAGTACACCTCTCTGCATCTCTTTGAAACTCTAAGTGTTACACTTTCTTGAAGCTCTCAAGGAAACAAGTGACACTATTATTTTTACAATTATTTTGAATTAATGGACACTAATTAATCAGATTGAACTTTCTCTTTAATGTGTGTTAATTCAGAATTGATCTACAGTATATTTTGTCATTTAATGATGATCTGTTACTTGCATGAGTTTGACCTTCTGCTGGTTTTTATTTCTGCAGAACAAGCAGGTTCTGAATCTGGGACGTAAAGGCTGTTCACTTCCTTCTCTGTTTTGTCTGTGAAAGTTAGCCATAATATTCTCTGTGCTCACAGGCCAGGCCATCTGGCCGATTCTGTAAACAGTTTTCCTGTTGTCCGTCAGAGACAGTTCTGCCTATCAGATGAAATATCCATCTCTTATTTTGTTAAACCAGCCAATAGTTATTGAGGAGGTGGGGAAGACCCCGCCTCCCATATAAAGATGCATTTCCTATTTTCACTTTTGTGGGTCGAGGAGAAAAGTTTCTAACAACTGGTTTCCTCCTCTGGAAAAGTTGGAAACGTCCCGGTCATTGTGTCAACTAGACCCACGTTTCAGCTGGAATCACAGTAAAGCCTTACTGTGACTCCTTCACTCATTTCTGAAAGAATTTGTTTTCTGAAGTTTATTTTGAAAATCAGTCAGTGCGCTTGGCTCCATTCCTGCCAGGAGAAGCGCGCTTCTTGCTCGTCTGAATCAGCTCACACACGCGGAAGCCATCTGGACGTGAACTGGACAACATAGTCCGTTAGTGTCCACAAACTTCAACTCTTATCTCCAAGACGTATCGTCAACAGGTAACGAGGCGTTGATGTGTTCTGAACGTGTGAGAAGCCCAGCTGAGACCTGTATGGGAAGGCTGCCACCCTGGTTGGTTCAAATAATCAACTTCTGTTAACTTAGCTTTCATTCCTCCTATTTCTTCTTTTTCATAAGCTATTAATCTGTTAAGTAATGTGCCAACAGAAAAGTTCCTAACTGTCTGTTTGATTTTAATTTGAATTCTTGTCAACGTAGTTATTAAATCAGAGCTAATATCGAAACAAATGTTTAATGTACTTTCATGATAATTTCAATAAAAGGTCTATTTTCTGGTAGACCAACATAAATTGAAGTCTCTTGTGAAGTTACATTTCTGGCTAATCACAGTTAAAGCAATTTAATATCGGAAAAAGGATGAACTCGCAAATTGGTGAAAGGTTTGTGCAGATAAACTCTGCTCAGACCTGCGCATCTAAAATATAGGTAAGTCAGTAAACTGACCAATAACTCCTATATCAATACAATAATGGTGGCCCAGTAAGTGTTTAAATACCTTAACGCCCCTATATTGTTACACATCTAAAAGATTTAATAAGAACAGATACTAGTTTATTTTGTGTTCACTGAGTTTTAATTCCTAGAACAAGTTGGTTAAAGCAGATTCTCAAAGTCAAAGTCAAATTTATTGTCAGAACTGCAATATGTACAGGACATACACAGGATTGAAATTGCGTTTCTCTCAGTCCCTCGGTGCAACAGTAACCATCTAAACACTAAACACTAAAACATTTAATAAACATAAGCATAAAATAGTAAAAGTGTAACACTGTCCTGAGTTTTTTCATAGTAGTATAAAAGTATGAAAATTTACACCAACACTGAAACACCAAACACCCCTAAAACACCAAACACCCAATGAACATAAGCATAAAATGAAATAATAAAAGTGTAATACTGTCCTGAGTTTTTGCATAGTAGTATAAAAAGTATATCTATAAAATAAACTGAAGGTTCTAGCATTGACATTTGCAAAGAGTGGCACAGCAGCATATGAGTTAATGTACACAGTATATGTATGAGGTAGTTGATGTTGGTATAGAGGCAAAGTGGCATATGCAGTAAGGCACATAAGGCACATTTGGCATCCTTAGATAAGGCTAGTCAGAGAATACTGTATATGTATCAGCAGTAGTGTAGATATAAAAGTAGTGTAAATGTAAACAGTAGTAATAAATGTAAAACAGTAGTAATAAATGTAAACCGTATTAATAAATGTAAACAGTGAATGTAAACAGTAGTATGACTATAGGCAGTAATGTAATACAAACATTAGTGCAAATATGAGAAGTAGTGCAAACTGAATGAGCACATGACCGAGAGTTTAGTGAATAACCCGTTTGATGACACAGAGTCCAGTGTTAAAAACTTTGTGTTGAGTGGTAATGTGTGAGAAAGTTTTTTGTGTTAAGGCAGTTCAAATGGGAGGGGAGGCAGAGCAGGCAGAGTGTTTAGCATTCTGACTGCCTGATGAACAGAGCTGTCTCTCAGTCTGCTGGTACGAGCCTGGAGACTCCTCAGTCTCCTCCCTGATGGCAGCAGGCTGAAGCAGCTGTGTAGTGGGTGTGTGGGATCACCTGCCATGCAGAGGGCTTTCCGAGTGAGGCGGTTGCTGTGTAAGTCCTGCAGTGAGGGCAAGGAGGTGCCGACGATCTTCTCAGCTGCTCTCACGATGCGCTGGAGGCTCTTGCGGCATGATGCAGTACATGCACCAAACCACACCGTGATGCAGCTGGTCAGGACACTTTCTATGGCACCCCTGTAGAAGGTGCACATGATGGGGGTTGAAGCTCCAGCCCTTTTCAGCTTGCGGAGAAAGTAGAGGCGCTGGTGAGCCTTCTTGGCCAGTGCTGCAGTGTTCCTGCTCCAGGACAGGTCCTTTGAGACGTGCACTCCCAGGAACTTGGTGCTGTCCACTCTCTCCACTGCGGTGCTGTTGATGGTCAGAGGGGCATGTTGTGCATCCCTCTTCCTGAAGTCCACGACAATCTCCTTTGTCTTCTCCACGTTGAGAGTGAGATTGTTGTGTCCGCACCACAAGGCCAAGCGGCTCACCTCGTTCCTGTAGTCCGTCTCATCGTTGTTGCTGATGAGACCTACCACTGTTGTGTCGTCCGCAAACTTGATGAAGTGGTTGGAGCTGTACGATGGTGTGCAGTCGTGTGTTAGCAGGGTGAATAGAAGGGGGCTCAGCACACATCCTTGTGGGGCCCCTGTGTTCAATGTGATGGTGCTAGATGTGTTACTCCCGATCCGTACTGTCTGTGGTCTCCCGGTCAGGAAGTCTAGCAGCCAGTTACACATTGAGGTGTTCAGCCCCAGACTGTCCAGTTTATGGATGAGCTGTTGGGGGATGATGGTGTTGAATGCCGAGCTGAAGTCGATGAACAGCATTCTAACATAAGAGTCCTTCGTGTCCAGATGTGTGAGAGCTGTGTGGAGGGCAGAGGAGATGGCATCGTCGGTTGAGCGATTAGGTCGGTATGCAAATTGGAAGGGATCCAGGGAGGCAGGGAGGACAGATGTGATGCTTTTCATGACTAGCCGTTCAAAGCACTTCATCAGGATGGGGGTGAGTGCTACTGGGCGATAGTCATTGAGGCATGCGGGCGTTGCCTTCTTTGGGACAGGGATGATGGTGGTGGCTTTGAAACAGGTGGGGACGATGGCCTGGCTCAGTGAGATGTTAAAGATGTCCGTGAAGACCGCTGCAAGTTCCCTTGCACAGTCCTTCAGCACACGACCAGGTATGTTGTCAGGACCAGAGGCCTTCCGGGCGTTAATCTTGATAAATGTTCGCCTTACGCTGTCTGAGGACAGCGCCAGCACCTGGCCATCAGGAGAGGGGGGGAGTTTATGTGCAGGTGTGCTGTTACTTGCTTCAAACCGAGCAAAGAACTCATTCAGTTCATTCAGCGTAGAGATTGAGCTGTCACAGGTCTGGGGGGGTGGTTTGTAGTTTGTGATGGTCTGTATTCCTTGCCACAGACTGCGTGTATCCTTGCTGTCCTTGAAACGGTGAGCTATTTTCCTGGAATACTGCTTCTTGGCCTTTCTGATGCTGCCCTCAGGCCCACCTGATCTCCCGCTTTGAAGGCAGCATTCCTGGCTCTCAGGAGTCTGTAAACCTCAGCTGTCACATTCTCTTTATGTTTTTACACTTTATTTTTTATGATGTTGTAAAGGATTTTAGGGGGGGTCAGTATTAAGCTGACCTCTTTATCCTTAATTAATTACTTATTCAGATTGAATAGTAATTTCACGGATTCTTTTTTTTTCAGTTTACCCAATATTTCTGTGATCTTTATGATGGATAAATAAATCCTCAGTCCTCACCTCGTTCTACAGGTGTGCAGTGGAGAGCGTCCTGTGCTCCAGCATCAACGTGTGGCATGGAGGCTGCACAGTTGCAGAGAGGAAAGCTCTACAAAGAGTGGTGAAGGCTGCACAGAAGTCTGTGGGAGTCAGTCTCCCCACCATCACAGACATTTACACCTCCAGATGCAGAAAAAGAGCCACCTGCATCATGAAAGACCTCACTCACCCAGCACACTCACTCTTTGCACCACTCCCCTCGGGACGGAGGTTGAGGAGCATCAAATGTAGAACCACTAGACTGAGGAACAGCTTCTACCCTGAGGCTGTCAGACTCATGAATAAATAAATAATAAGAATAAACACTGCAAAATGTCACATCATGCTGATGCTGATCTGTTTCTTGTTGCTGCGTTCATCTGTGACCATCTGCTCATGTTCGTGCTGCTGTTTATAATGATGTTTTTCTACTACATTAGGGCTTAGTGTATTACTAGCTGATGTCTCTCTTAGTTAATCCTAGATGTTATTATTGTTTTTCTCTTGCATTTGTTGTTGGATGTAACTGGGACCCTGTGTACATAATCTCGTTTTCAACACATGTACTACATGCGGTGCAAATGACAATAAATTCTCTCTGACTCTGACTCTGACTAAATAAAGCCATTAAGTGACAGAGAACGTTGACTTAGTTTGGTATGTCAAAGACACTACCATTTATTTAAAATAAATCAACTAAATTAACATCATTACACTTGATTGACAGATTTCATCTTTTTTCAGTTTAACACGTCAGCACATTTAAATTGTAGCAACAGACATAAATACAGGATGTCATTATACTTAGTCTGTGGCTCTATGACTTAAATATAGTTTCCAGCTTAAAAATGGAGATAAGGAAATAGGAGGAAAGATGGAGAGATGGTTTAAAGGAAATTGTCTTGAACATGTTACCAGAAGTGACACTTCCCATCAGATTTCTGCTGAAATCCAGGTACGTTTGTAAACAGCTCTTTACCTTCGACGACGAGTCTGATAAAGAGATGACACCAGCCTTTCAGGCGTACAGAATCGTTGCAGGTCCAGCACGTCCGAGCCGGTTCTCGTTTACTTTCCAACGTCTCCTGGGTTACGCTTGGATCATCAGAAGATGTGTCAGCTCCTGGTTGACTTCAAGACGAGATGTTTCTCAAAGAAAGTTCATTAAGAACTTGGAGCTTTTGCTCTGTTAACTTCATGGAGTCATCCATTAAGTTCTAGCTGGTAAGTTAGTCTTTGGCTTTTGACCAAACTTGACCAGCTGCCAAGGCAGAGAGCTTTTAGGTCTCTGTCCATTCAAACTCTAAAAACGTTCACGGAAGCAAAACGCTTTTACTCAAAAATGTTGAGATTAGAACACACTTTCCTCATTGGTCCGTGGGCCAAGAGGAGTGTGAAAACGTGAAGTGAAAACTCAAGGTTGACAGCAAGTCTGCTTAGATAACAAAGAGGAATGTTTTGGAAAAGTGTCTGAAAGAGAGGAGACATCTCGACGCTAACGAGAGTTTTAGCTGAACTCAACAAAAACAACTCCTGAGCAAGTCAATTTGACACATTATTCAACTTTGTCATAGATATTTTGAGTAGACACTTTCATTTGGTCAAGTACCACAGTAATAATAATAATAATAATAATAATAATGAATTCAATTTATAACGCGCTTTTCATTAGTGAAAATCTCAAAGCGCTACACACATTGAATGCTACACACATTCATACCCCGGTAGCGGCAGACTACCATGCAAGGTGCTTTCCAGTCCTACCGGGAGCAACTTGGGGTTAAGTGTCTTGCCCAAGGACACAACAACACATGGTGTGGGGAACCAGGATTCGAACCGCCAACCTTCCGATAGGGGGACGACTGCCATTACCACTACGCCACGGCCACCCCATAATACTCCATATTAAAAGAATAACAGCATATAACATATCATGAAAATGACAAAAGTTGTTCTTTTGATTACATTAGAATAAAATCAAAGATAGAAATAGTCTCTTTTGGTGACTATGTTCTCAGATTACAACTAATGGAATAATTTGTAGTAAATGTCTTGCTTTACTGAGAGGTCAGTAAAGGTAATCTCTGGAACAGTTCAAAAATACACAGGTGTATCAGAGTGGACACGGTCATGCCCACTACAATGTTACTGACTGGAAAGCAGTAAGTTTAAAGGAGACCACAGATATGTTTTTAAAATTTTTATGGTATTTCTTTGGGGTTACCAGACACTGTTTATTCAATTTAATACACAAAATAATTCTTAGATAATCAATTATACCCTTTTTAATTCTGCCATTTTTAACTTTCGTTTTGAACGACCGGTTTATGATAATGAGATCTCGTGGCACGCCCTTCAAAGATCTGCTTGCATTAACTCCGCCCTCCAAAGGCAGACGAGGAAGTCAACTCACGTTACTGCCACAGAGCCGAGCTGACTGAGCTGAACTGGACCACGACAGATCAGAGTGTACAAGTTGTCGTGTCATTTTTTATTCTTCCTCTGTAATGTCTCCTCTGACTCTCCCACCCTCTGCCTGTGCGCGCGAGCTGGAGGGAGCGAGCAGTCACTGGCGGACACACATACACACACACACACACACACTCACAGCGGTGCTGTCTTTTTATCTGAAAACTATCAATTTTAAATCTGCTTAGTGCTCCATTATCTTCGCCAGGAGGGTCAGAGAGGGTTTCTCCGAAACAAAAGGCTTTAAAAAAAAAGGGGGAAAAAAAAGATGCAATGGACAAGATGCGAACCCAGGTCTCCCGAGTGGCGGTCCAGCGCGCTAACCACTCAACCAAACTGGCAGTTGTGCAAAAGTAGTCCTTCATCATATAAGAAGTGTAATTCTTCTTCGGTAATGTCGCCTGGACATTGCCATTAAAAATAAAATTAAGCCACGCATCTCTGCTCTCTGAGACTGGAAGAGTGTGTATCGACACATGTTGTGTAATGCAGCCAACAACGCAACATTTAACTTTAGGAGCCATTCTGTTGAGATGAACTATTCTTCTTCTTCTCCATTTGATTTATGGCGGATCGCAAACAACTGTTAGGTGCATACCGCCACCTAGTGTGCAGGCTGAGATGAACTCAGGAACCGCGTGGGTGGAGCATTACCAGGGGTTGCTAGGTGACGGGGGCGGGACAAAGGTTGGGATGGGTTGTGGCTGTGGGTTGTGGCTGCGGTTTGTGACGTAACAAACCGCAGGAAGTGCAATCGGCGCGTTTCTATCTAAGATAAATAAATATACTTATAGTAAATAAACCACTGGGTGCATTTTTTTGGCCTTAGGACTGTTTTTTTATGAAGTAAATACCCAAAGTTGAGTACAAAAACATTAAAAAGTGAATTTTGCATCTGTGGTCCCCTTTAATTTTTTTATATCTAATTTTTTATATTTATTTATTAACTGTCATGTGAAGTTCAGACAGTAGTTAGGAAGTTCACTTAACTTCTTTACTATTGTGTTTATGAAACAAGAAAAAATAGAAATGGTGAAAAGAAAAGTCATACATTTGCTTGCTTTATTGTAATCTCTGCTTTAAATAAATCTGACATTGTTTATTATAAAATAGATTGATTTATTGCTTCTGTTTGTTGAAAAATACTTGAGAAGGTATTAGAAAAAAATGCATTTTAAATCGCAATCGTAATTTATAGAAAAAATTTGCAATTAGATTATTTTCCAAAATCTTTCAGCCCTACTGGCAAGGACTTTGAGAGGTCCCTGCTGTTGAGGTGTGAGGTGTGATTTGTCAATTTACATACAGTAGGATGTGTGTGTTTTCTGTAAGTCCTGCTTCCACACGCTGAACTTTGAATGTGTCACAGGTATGTGTTATCTCAAGTATGTGTGTGTTAGCTTTCAATTTACATAGGTTGGTGCGTGTCACCTCAGCCTGTTTATAACTTCACTCTCTCACAGCCTGCTCATTGAATTGATAAAGCTCCCCGGAAGGGAAGCGAAACGTTTTCTGTTACAAATAAAGTCCAGTTGTTTCTGTATTGAACGCTTTTTTGATGCAAACAAATAAATTAAAAAAGTAAAAACACCATCTCCAACAATAACTTATCTGCCTCACATGAATTTGCCACAAATACTTTAAAAAATATAAATGTATACAGGAAGTGACATAAATGTCTGGGTTTGGATAATGTGAGTATATAGTTGGTTTCTGACCACTGTAGCAGGTGAGTTGAGATGAAACCTTGGGGCTCGTTGCTCATGGGGTGTTGGCACAGTTTGCTCTTGGTCTGGGCTGTGACCGGAGTGCCGTCGGACAGGGAGAAGCGGTACAGGGGCGTCTCGGCGTGACCCTGGGGAAAGGTTGCACAGGAAAAGCTTAGTGATTTTTAAAAAAGCCCCAATAAAGCTAAAAAATGTTACCATGATGCCACTAATGAAAACAAAAACATTGTGTGTGTGTGCACACTTCCCTTGATCTGGATAATTTGTTGGTGTAGGAGCTATTTCTCCATTTCTGGTTAAATTTTAGAATTTAAATTGTTTAGTTTATCCTTATGTTTTTGTTGTTTGATTTATTATTTTTGTTTAACTCATTATTTAGAATAAGTTATTTGATTATGAATTCACTTAATTAGTTAATTAGTTTCAGTTGGGATGTGGGTGTTTCACAGTATAAATAGGTGGGTCTTAGGCAGCTCGTGATGCACGTGGATGGTCATAAGGTTTTTTACCAGTCATAGTCTCAGTCTCGGTCTCGGTCACACAGTCACAGCCAAGTCTATCAGCCAGATAACAGGTGCAGGAGTCAGAACAGGAGAATTAGAATCCTGTAGAGCCTGTAACTTTTTGCCTGAGCGATGGAATAAAACTACAAAAATCAACATTCCTCTTTCCTTTTATGAATTTTGATTCTCCTTTTTGGGCTGCGTAAACCAGAATCCATGTGCACCAAGCCAGAAGACAAATGGTCACTACAGTAAAAAACCTTGACTTTGGATTTTAAATCAACAAGTTCAAACATTGACAGCTGGAGGAAAGGGCCGCGCCCACAAACAACAAACAAATCACGTCTTTCTTCAACGACATGGGTATGTACGATGATTGTTAATGCTGTAAATGAAAACGGCCAAACAAGAGGAGTTTGATGATAATGATCAACGTTACAGTACAAGTCTGTCATCTTGAAGATTAATCAAAGACTGAGCTAAAGCGCTGCACCTTTACACACCACCAGTGGGTCTAAAATAAACAGGAAGTAAAAGACGACAAAACCACAAGCAGTTTTGCCTAAATGTCTGATATATCGAAAGCACTTTTGGCCAAGAGTGACTTGGAGGTCTCTTCCAAACGAACTATTAAACTGACTGAGAAAGGCTTGATGTTAAATATAAAAACATGCCAAGACAAAGTAAATGTTAAAATGAAGCAAGCAAGACGAATCATGGATGATTTGACTGTTTTGATGGAGTCAAATGATAAAGTTGACTCAGTGAACTCTCTTCTTGCCACGTTTATTCAGTGTCTTCAGGATGTAGAGGTGTCGCATAAAAACTTGACAAGTTTGCCACTTACATCTGATGAACTCATGAAACTAAATGAACATTTTCAAAATAAAATGAGCACTTACCTTGAGTTTACTGAGCTCGTTAGGGGCTGGTCATGTGAACTGGGTACACATTTTGTGCAACCAAGTGCAGACGACTATGACCAAGGTCAAAATGATGTTGATGACGTAATAAATCCCGAAGATAGCGCGTCCAACGTGCGCTCTGTAAAGTTCAGAACAGCCTCTCAAGTGTCCCATGTCTCCTCCACTTCATCGGCTCGCATCACAGCAGAGGCTGAGAGAGCAGCGCTGATGGAGCGCGCCGCTTGCACTTAAAAAGAAACATCAGCTGGAAGCACTGGAGGAAAAACTAAAACAAGAAAAGGAACAACACGAGCTTGAGACAGAGTTAGCGGCCGCCAATGCAAAACTGCGTGTGTTGGAGATGAATTCACAGTGTGGCTCAACATGTTCTAATGGCATGAATTCATACATTGAAAAGTACAATCCCAATTTGGCACTAAAACTTAATCTATGTGCTGAAGCATTTGTTCCAGAGAAAATTATGGACGACGTTAAAATATCCTCTGCCATCTTTGAGCAACCAGTGCAGTTGAAACAAAAGCCAGAAATTCAAAGTCTAAACACAAGAGGGCAACAGCAACCAGGTCAACAAATAGATCAACAAGCCAGTATTCTTGACATTATTTATGAGGCGGCAAAATGACATCTGCTATGTTGGTTCAACAAAATCAAAGTTCTGCCTTACCACCAAGAAATATCCCAGTTTTTGATGGTGATCCTTTTCAATATAAATCATTCAAATCAAATCAGAGCGTTTGAGAATGGAGTGGAGGCTAAAACATCCAACTTAAGTGACCGTTTGCATTTTTTAGAACAATACACCAGGGGGCAACCTAGAGACCTTGTACATAGTTGCCAGCATAGATATCATATATATGATATCTATGGTTGCCAGCATTTACCATCAGAGCTGGGCTATCTTAAAGCTAAAGATCTTCTTTCTGAACATTTTGGAAACAAATTTAAAATTGCATAGGCCTATATGGACAAAATTAACAACTGGCCAGTTATTTTAAAGTTAAATTTTCATACTCTTATACCACTATGCAAAAAACTCAGGACAGTGTTAGTTTTACTATTTTATGCTTATGTCTATTATTATATGTTTCAGTGTTTCAATGTTTAGATGTTTACTGTTGCACCGAGGGACTGAGAGAAACGCAATTTCGGTCCTGTGTATGTCCTGTACAGTACATATTGCAGATCTGACAATAAAGTTGACTTTGACTTTTGACTTTATAAAACAAGAGGACATTAAATCACTGCAAGCATTTTCTCTGTTTCTTAAGGGATGCTCAAATTTAACTGAACATATCACTCATATGAAAGAACTGGACTTGCCATCTAATATGAGGAGCATAATCTTAAAACTTCCCTATAAAATGAGAGAGAGCTGGAGAAATGTAGCCTGTTACCTGCAGGAAAGCAGGGGTCAGAGGGCAGCATTCACTGATCTTGTTGCTTTTATTGAAAGACAAGTAAAAGTTGTATCAGATCCACTGTTTGGTAACATCATGGACTGTCAACAGCTCAACTCCAAAAGCCTCAGCTTTACCAAACAAAGAAAGGAGAGTAGCTTTGCTACAAATGTTGTTTCAGTGAATAATGAACGTCCATCTGAAGACGAGAGCAAGTCTCCAAAATTTCAAAGCTGTCTATATTGTCTCCTAAGTAATCATACCGTTGACAAGTGCTTCAAGTTTAAAGACAAGTCACATAAAGATAAAGTAAACTTTATCAAAGAAAAGGGCATGTGCTTTGGTTGCTTAAAGGTGGGCCATGTAAGCAGAGAATGCAGAGGTCGTTTGATCTGTTCTGTTTGTCATCAGCAGCATCCCAGTGTCCTGCACATCGACAAGGAAAGTACAGGAGTTTTCCCCAGGCATCCACAGAATCCTCTGAGTACCACCTCCACAATGACTCAGACCTGTAGCCATGTCAGGGTCTGTGATGAAGATAACTCAAACCTTTCTATCGTTGCAGTTCAAGTCAGGAGTCCAAAAACCAACACCATTGTGCAGACATATGCCTTTTTGGACCCGGGCAGCACAGGAACATTCTGCACTGAAAGCTTGGCCCGGAAGCTGCAACTGAAAGGTAAAAGAACAAATGTCCAGCTGCAAACAATGGGACATAAAGACATTGTGAGTACAAACATCATATCTGGACTCCAAGTAGCAGCACTTGATAAAAATGATTTTATTGAACTTCCAGACGTTATGACACAGAAATTAATGCCTGTTTCAAAGAGAAATGTTCCACAACAGGAGGACATTGACAAGTGGCCGTATCTGCAAAGCATCAAGCTCCACAACATAGATGCTGATGTAGATCTGCTCATTGGCACCGACGCACCTAAAGTAATGGAGCCGTGGGAGCTGATCAACAGTCAGAATGAAGGTCCATATGCAGCTTGGACCAGACTCGGATGGGTCATTAATGGTCCACTTCGGGGTGAAAGGAACAAAACAGGCTGCCATTCTTTTGCTACAAACAGGATTTTTGTTAAACATCTGGAGACAATGCCGATTGAACAACACAATCATGATTTAAATGAAAATTCCATCCTGCCCCTGAACCTTTGTGTTGCAGAACAACATCTTCAAAGTCTGACGAGAAAGTTTGACAAGAGCAATACTTTCAAGAAAGATAATCCAGCAGATGAATCATCAAGAGGAATGAAAGCAGGAGACTTTTTGGAGCACAGCAAATGGATTGATGGACGCGAGTATCTGTGTGGTTCTCAAGTTAAATGGCCTAAGCTGGAGGAAACAATCAACACGCTGCGATATGCCGACAGAGCTCGCATTAAAAACAAACCGATTGTTAACATCGACCCCAAAACAGCTGAAATGAAATTACTGAAACAGCAGGTTCAGGAGCTGCAAGTGATGCTGCTGCATGCCCGAGGAGGAATAGCTCCCGTCCTCTCCGGGGCAGAGTCAGTTGAGAGCGCAGCCAAGCTGTTGGAAAAGAACCGCACTCTGGAGGACAAGAACAACAAGCTGAGCAGAGATCTGAGCGAGGCAGCTGGACAGGCAGCCTTCATGTTCGAGAGGATCATCGCGACAGAACAAGTAAATGAGAAACTGAAGAGCAAACTGGAACAGCTTGGGCACCACGCAGCATGTACAGTTGATCTGCAGAAAGTCCTGCAGACGCTGGAGGACAAGGAACTGAAGGAGAACATGGAGGTGCTGAAGAACCTACAAGACCTCATCTTGGAGCTCAAGGATGAGAGTGCAGGCATCTCAGCCTCTATCGACGCCATGGTGGCAGGAGAAGAAGCTTCAAGAAGTGACGATACAAACTCCCCCGCTGAGTCTCAATCGGATTCTCCTGAGAACTTCACGGCCCATCATGCACTGCGGCAGGCTCAGCTCTCCAAAGAACTGATTGAGCTCAACAAAGTGTTGAGTTTGAAGGAAGCCTACATGAAAATATGTGTGCGAATGACAGTCAGCCGGAGCCGATGCACCAGATAATTACCCAAGCTCTTCAGTCATCAGTGGATTCCCTGCAGAAGGAGAAAGAGGAACTAATTTTAGCTCTTCAGTTAGCAAAAAATAAAAATAAAACACCAACCAGGCCAAGCTCAGTGAGCAGAAGAGGAAGAGACTTCAGGAGCTCGTAGCTCAGCTTGGAGACATGAAGCGGAAACTTTTGGATCAGTCCAAACTGCTGAAACTCAAAGAATCATCTGCTCAGAAAGTCAGCAAGCTCATGCAGGAGATGCAGTCTATGAAGACTCAACGAATCCAACTTATGAAGCAGATGAGGGAGGACTCTGAAAATTTCAAACAGTGGAAGAACAAGAAAGACAAGAAGGTCCTCCAGCTAAAGGAAAAGGATCATAAAACAATACGAGTTGCTGAAACTTGAGATTTTCAGAAACAAGCCATTGTCCTGCGTCATAAAACTGAAGAGGCAGCAGCAGCAAACAAGAGACTGAAGGATGCTCTGAAGAAGAGAAGTGAAGTAGCAGATTTGATTTGATTTGATTTGATGTTTATTCATTCATTTTAAAAGAACAATACAAGACAGTTTCATCAGATACAAGATTACAAGTAGGATAAAATGAAGGGAGCAGAAAGAAGATGAAATCTTATTATATCTGCCCCTATTTCACAGTTTGTTCAACCAATGATAACTTTCAAGCAACATCACAGAATGAATAGTTCTACCTATTTTCCTAACTGTAATACACAAACTACATCACAAAATGAATAATTCTACTTAATTTTCCTAACTGAAATACATAAACTACTGTAGATCACAAAAAGAATAATTCTACTTAATATTTCTAACTGTAATACACAAACTACATCACCCATAATTCTAATTAATTTTCTAATTCTAATTTTTTTATTTATTTTTTTATTTTATTTTATTTTTTTATAATTTTATTTAATTTTCCTATTTTTTTTTTAAATTAATTTTCCTAACTGTAATACACAAACTAGATCATAAAATGAATAATTCTACTTAATTCTACTTAATTTTTCTAATTGAAATACACAAACTAAAAGATGGCACAACATCAAGATGTTCACAAAATGAATAATTCTACTTAATTTTCCTAATTGTAATACACAAATTCATCACAAAAATGAATAATTCTACTTAATTTTTCTAACTGTAATACACAAACTGCTTCATAAAATGAATAACTCTACTTAATTTTTCTAACTGTAATACACAAACGTACCGTACATCATAAGTACAACATAATTGTAATACACAAACACGCAAGATTACATCATATATAGTTTTTGAGCAAGTCCTTTTTGACCTTTTTCTTAAATGTATACATTGATTTTTCATTTTTAACATCACTCTCCAGAGCATTCCACAATCGAATTCCCTGAATTGAGGTAGACCGTCCTTTTAAGCTGGTTCTGAATTGTGGTTTGATGAATATCTCTGTCCCTTTGAGATTGTAATAACTTTGTCTTTTTATAAAATTTCTTTGGATATTTAAAGGTAATGTGTTATTATGAGCCCTATACATAATTGATAAAATACTATATTCTACCAATTCCTGGAATTTCAATAAGTTTAGTTGAATAAACAAGGTGTTTGAAGGGTGAGTGAAATGTTTTCTGGTGATTACTCTTACAGCTCTCTTTTGTAAAATAAAAACAGGCTTTGTAATAGTTTTGCATGCTTTTCCCCAAACCTCAATACAATAGATTAAATGTGGAGCAATGATTGTGTTATACAACATATGTAAAGCTTTATCAATTAAAAAATCCCTGACTTTATACAGTACTGCAATTGCTCTAGCTAGTTTTTTTTTAATAGAATTTACATGATGTTTCCATGTCAGTTTGTCATCAATGATAACACCCAGAAACTTCACTTCACTCACTTTACAGATCACAACATCTTCAATTTCAAATGGATCGTCATCAACAATTCCCTTTTTGTTACTGAAAATCATGTAGTTAGTTTTATCTAAATTCAAAGATAATTTGTTTAATTTAAACCAAGTTTGTATTTTTATAAATTCTGTTTTCATCATATCCAAAATCTGTTTTATGTCATTACCCGAACTGAAAAAAGTGGTGTCATCGGCAAAAAGAACACATTTAAGTAGTGCTGACACATTTACCAAGTCATTCACATATAAAATAAACAACTTTGGTCCAAGCACAGAACCCTGAGGAACTCCACAAGTGATATCACGGAGGTCAGATTTAACATCATTAATTTGCACGAACTGTTTCCTGTCCTTCAAATAGCTAGATACCCACTGTAATGCTGGTCCTCTAATACCATATTTATTTAGTTTTTCAAGGAGAATGGTGTGGTCAATGGTATCAAATGCTTTTTTTAGATCAACAAAAACACTAACACAGTACTGTTTATGATCGACAGCATTAGTTATTTGTTCCATTAAATCCATGAGAGCCATTGACGTAGAGTTTTTTTCTCTAAACCCATATTGACTGCTACTTAAAATGTTTTGTTTATCAATAAATTGATCCAATCTGGACACAAATAGTTTTTCTAGAATCTTTGAGAACTGTGGTAATAAGGATATTGGCCTATAATTATTGAATACACATTTATCACCATTTTTAAAGATAAGCAGATAAGCGCAATGCTCGGAGCAGAGGCACCGAAGGAGCTGCTGCACGAATCAAAACTTGGCTGTTCAACGAGGTGGAGGTGATGGCTGAGCTCAAGTCATCCAAACCAGCGTGTTGGAGAGGCCAATGACGAAGCTCTGTCTGCTCTTTGAGACATCTGCAAACTAAAGACATTTCTATTCCTTCTATTCTCTTCTCTTTTGTTTTTTGCAGGATGAAGAACCAGAAGAATTATTTAATGTCTTTGTATTAATATAGGATATTGTGGAGGTCATTGTTAGAATAACTCCTTTAGTGATAGATGTAATTGTGATTTTAATGCACAATTAGGGGCTGGAGTGTAGGAGCTATTTCTCCATTTCTGGTTAAATTTTAGAATTTAAATAGTTTAGTTTATCCTTATGTTTTTGTTGTTTGATTTATTATTTTTGTTTAATTTATTATTTAGAATAAGTTATTTGATTAGGAATTCCCTTAATTAGTTAATTAGTTTCAGTTGGGATGTGGGTGTTTCACAGTATAAATAGGTGGGTCTTAGGCAGCTCGTGATGCACGTGGATGGTCATAAGGTTTTTTACCAGTTTCAGTCACACAGTCACAGCCAAGTCTATCAGCCAGATAACAGGTGCAGGAGTCAGAACAGGAGAATTAGAATCCTGTAGAGCCTGTAACTTTTTGCCTGAACGATGGAATAAAACTACAAAAATCAACATTCCTCTTTCCTTTTTTGAATTTTGATTCTCCTTTTTTGGGCTGCGTAAACCAGAATCCATGTGCACCAAGCCAGAAGACAAATGGTCACTACACATACATATATATATATATATATACATATATATATATTAGGGATGTCCCGATCCGATCACGTGATCGAAAACCGGGTCCCGATCACGTGATTTCAGACTCGACTCGACTCGGGCGTTACACACCGATCAGGGATCGGATATATATGTGTATATTTATTCTAAACACAAACGGGAATATTATATTAACTGTATGTTGTGTTACAGAGTCAAATTGTCTCGAAAAAGAACGTGCACAATATTTTAGCAACAGCGCCTGCCGTAAAGCGTGACTGTCGTAAAAAAGAAGTGGAACGCAGCATATTAGCTTTAAGTGGTCGGATATATATGTGTATATTTATTCTAAACACAAACGGGAATATTATATTAACTGTATGTTGTGTTACAGAGTCAAATTGTCTCGAAAAAGAACGTGCACAATATTTTAGCAACAGCGCCTGCCGTAAAGCGTGACTGTCGTAAAAAAGAAGTGGAACGCAGCATATTAGCTTTAAGTGGTCGGATATATATGTGTATATTTATTCTAAACACAAACGGGAATATTATATTAACTGTATGTTGTGTTACAGAGTCAAATTGTCTCGAAACAAAACGTGCACAATATTTTTGCAGCCGCGCCTGCCGTAAAGCAGTGACTGTCGTAAAAAAGACGCGGAACGCGGCAGCTTGAAGGGAGGCAGCGATGTCTGTCGTGTGGAGATATTTTAAAGTGGATGACAAAGATATTGCGTTTGCAAACTGTGAGTTATGTACAGTTCGTATTTCAAGAGGAGGTACAGACAGTTCGTATTTCAAGAGGAGGTAAGGAAAAGGCTGCATTTAACACAACAACCTAAGTTTCTTATTTGTTTACATGCCTGCTCAGTATTTTAAGTTGAGCTGCTTATTTTAAATTAGACATTTTTATTTCATACTGTTTTTTTTTTTTAAATCTTATTACGGTACTTGATTGTTCAATCTACCTCACAGAAGTATTCTGTTAAATATTAAAGGCACGGTCTGCAGTTTCTGTAAAGCCCTGAAACTTAGGAAATTTTCGAGCAGAAACCCTTCTCCCTCCTCCCCCTTGCACTCTGGCTGACCTGCAACTCCGCCTCCTTAGCTCCTCCTCCACAGCTTGGCCTGTCTCGTGAACGCGCATGCATTGTAAACACAGTTCTAAGATGGCGTCGGCGCAGTCACCCGATCGACTATTTCCTTCTCAAATCTTTGCGTATTTGTAATAAAGTATCGTAAATTATGTATAACCCTTTCAATAAGTTATGTTATAATACTTTGCTGCAGTGTGTGACATTTTATCTGTGTTATGACGCATCTAGTTTTGAAACATTTTCGATGGTCTTCAGACGAGGAATTTACACCCAGAGACCTACGGTCCGAAGAGGAAGCCAGCTACGTGCTGGAGACACTCAGCTCCTGAGAAGTCAAACCTGGGTTGATGCACTACAGCTGGACTTGTTCATATTCTGGTTTTGTTACATAATGAGATTCGATGCTCACAGGGGGAGTTGATGAAAACAAACAGTTCTCATAGTCACCCTGTTTTCATGCAAACATTTAAATTGATGATTCTTCATGAACATGCAGTGAAATAATTTTCTATTTGAAAGAACACAGCGACAAAATCTTTTTTATTTATTTATTTAGACAATAAATACACAAAAAACCTAAATAAATATGTGACAAGGATCATCAAACCGTTACATAACGCACTTAAATAACCATAAATAAAGCACTGAGCATCCACCCTGATGTTAAATACTCTGTTGTGTACTTAGTTTGATTTAAATAACTTTTTAATAAAACTGGACAGAAATTAAACAGAACTTAATTAACTCCAAATTCTTCCTAACCTGCAGCCTTCAGGGCAACAGAACAGCAAGCAGGGCCCAGGTGACTGATCTGGTCTTCACTTAAGTGGGTCAGGTCAATAAATATGTGGAGCTTCTCCAGATTGTCAGCTTGTCCAAACATCTAAAGTCCATAGAGAACCACCTGATCTCCACTCTTTCATTTGTGTATATATATAATATATATATATATAGTTATAAATATAGGTATCTATATGTATATATACTATATATATATATAGTTATAAATATAGGTATCTATATAAAAAAATAACTATATTTATAACTACAGTATATATACTATATATATACTGTATATCTATATATATATGTATATATATCTATCTATCTATCTATCTATCTATCTATCTATCTATCTATCTATATATATATATATATATATATATATATATATATATATATATATATATGATGTAGAATGATGAACAGAAATTCTACCATTGCTGTTCATCATTCTTTAGTTAGTAGCAGGTCACTTTTGTAAATGAGCCCTCGAGGCTCAATGAGATTTACCTGACTAAATAAAGGTTGAATGAATGAATGACTATATATATATATACAGTATATATAAATAAAAAAATTAAGGTTCATTGATAAACTTCATCAACTCGTTTAAAAGTTCTTTTCTTTTAATTGAGGATTTTTGGGATTGAAATTGCCCCAAGGCCACACCCTGCCACAGATCTTTGGAGGACACCCCACGTGGAGATGGTCTTCATCTGGTCTCCATGGGTCAGTCCTCAGTGCTGGTTGATCACCTTCGGTCTCACGCAGGTGCAACCCACTGAGATGAGTTTGGACTCCAGGCGGTAGTGGTAGCTGTGCCTGGCCCTGGCGTCTTGACTCGCCTCAGAACCAGCACCTGATGCAGAATGGGACGGGACTCCAGGCCCCCGTCCTCCAGTCCTTGGTGGTCCAGGCAGGTTTTGAGCAAACAGTGAGCCTGCGACAGCGCATGAGGGTACATGTTGTCATCCCTGGAGATGCTGAGGACAGAGAGGAGACAAAAAACTGTTAACAGGACTCTGAGCTTCATGAAGGACAACACACTGAGGAGCTGAAGCCTCACTTGTAGGTCCACGGTGAGATGGAGTCGCTGGCCAAAGAACTGACTTTTAGGCTGGGAACTAAATTGTTTGGGTCCAAACGCAGAGGGACCGTTTCTTCTGCTAATCCTTCAAAGGACTTCCTGTGTGGCTTTGCTGCTGTCTGTGGGACCACCACCACCATCATCATCAACAGGACAGCGCTGACAACCTGAGGAAGAAGAACATTCATTCATTCAACCTTTATTTATACAGGCTAGCCTCGTTGAGCCACGGGGACTCATTTACAAGAGAGACCTGTCTCACTCACACCTAGGGTCAATTTAGAGTTACCAATCAGTCTAACATGCATGTTTTTGGTCTGTGTATGTTATACATGAACACAGAATTTTAATTAAGTCATCTTTTTAAAAATTCTTAAATTTATAAAGTTGTACATTTTCTGTGACGTGGTTAGAAAAATAAAATAATAAAAAAAATAAGCTTCAAAGATATTTATTGTCAATATTGTGCATCTGTATTATTCTAATTTTATGTCCACTAAAATTGCAGCACAGAAAAGCCATAACAATAAAGAAATACATTATATAAAAACTGGAGCGTGAGATTGATAGGCGGATAGGTGCAGCGTCCGCAGTGAAGCGGGCGCTGTACCGGTCTGTCGTGGTGAAGAGAGAGCTGAGTCAAAAGGCAAAGCTCTCAATTTACCGATCGATCTACGTTCCCACCCTCATCTATGGTCATGAGCTTTGGGTTGTGACCGAAAGAACAAGATCTCGGATACAAGCGGCTGAAATGAGTTTTCTCCGCAGGGTGTCTGGACTCTCCCTTAGAGATAGGGTGAGAAGCTCAGTCATCCGGGAGGGACTCGGAGTAGAGCCGCTGCTTCTCCACATCGAGAGGAGCCAGTTGAGGTGGCTCGGGCATCTGGTTAGGATGCCTCCTGGACGCCTCCCTGGTGAGGTGTTCCGGGCATGTCCCACCGGGAGGAGACCCAGAGGAAGACCCAGGACGCGCTGGAGGGACTATGTTTCTCGGCTGGCCAGGGAACGCCTTGGGATTCCCCCAGAGGAGCTGCTCCAAGTGGCTGGGGAGAGGGAAGACTGGGCCTCCCTACTTAGGCTGCTACCCCCGCGACCCGACCCCGGATAAGAGGAAGAAAATGGATGGATGGATGGATGGATTATATAAAAACAACTATTAAACTTTGGTTTTTGTTTCTGCCTACCGTAATATCTGGTGGAAATACATTTCATAAACAATATTAGACATACAACCTTACCATCTACATTTTAAAATTGTGTAATAATATTATGATCACAGTTATATTAGTTGCAGTGCAAACCATAAAATAATCTTGACATAAATACAGTTTCCCCTT
>JBBPBX010011977.1:34855-54897 GCA_038048925.1 Garcialebias charrua | reverse complement strand
GAGAAAGAAAGAAAAGAGAAAGTGAGACAACAAAACAACAATTGTCCACAGAAAGAGCACAAGGCAAACACACCAAACCTCCGTCCACAATCCTGCAAAGCACATGACAGAACACAACAACGAAACATACAAGCATAAAGACTGATAATATTCATGACCTTGCAAAAGATTTCTATAAATACACATACCCATACCTACAAATATATATACAATATACATACATATATATTTATATTCATTTATATACCCATCTACATACATCTACTATACATCCCTGCATCCATTTGTGTGTGGTTGTGAGCATGCATAAGTGAATAAGGTTCCTCCAATAGAACATTTAGTAGCGACTGTGAAGCATCAGAGACCCGTCCCCCCAAAGCCCGAGACAGACGAAGGGGCGATCAAAGCCCAAGACCCCAGGAAGGACCCCGAGCCCAGAGTCCCCAGGACCACCCGAACAGGACGAGCCACTCGTCCACTCCCCAGATCCGACCAAGTGGAAGAACCGGACGAACCCCACCAGGGACCACACACAATGACCCCCCGGGGTCAACAGCGACAATACACAGGCCCCCGCCGGAGCCCGCTGCACCGACGTAGCCCCAGGGCCGGTCACCGAGGCTCGGGCACCGGGGACGCCCATCCCTCAGGTCCAGACCTGACAGGACCAGAGGACCCGAGCCCCACCAGGCAGCCACCAGGCCGAGCTGACAAACGCCCAAGCGCCCAGCCCCAGATAGTGAGGGCCCCAAGCACGCCCGCAGGCAGAGGAACACCCACCAGGGGGCCACGTGGCAGGAGCGCGACACTGGGTAGCCTCAGAAGTATCAGAGAGGGGGCAGTCCAAGTCCCAGCCTGACACTTAAACATTCATACACAGACACACTCATTCAGACCCACCCTCATCCTCACCCTCAGTCACAGAAAGACAAACAATAACGACACGCTCCATTCATAATCCCGATGCACACTCTATACCCCCTAGGTCCAAGACATGTACCTGCTCCCTACATGGGGCAGCCCACATCCAAACCCAGGAGGTAGACCCATTCATTCTGGGGTGGAGAGCAGCAGACGTCCCAAGATCCGGCACACCCCGCGCCCCGCCGACAGGACAGGACACCCGAGTCCAAGCAGCCCCAGAGGGAGCGCACTGCCAGCCCCGCCCACGGCGAACCCGCAGGCCCCGAACCCCCCCACACCCCAGCACAACCCCTGACGGCCCACCCCCAGAATGTCCGCAAGGCAACCAGGGGGTAAGAGAAAAATAAATAAATAATATATAAATAAATACATAAATAAATAAAATTGAAATTAACAAATCAAGACCCCGACACACACACCCCCGCCCCCAAATGTACTGTTGGTGAGTGTTGTTGTAAAGTGTATTTAAAAGGGAAAGAGAAGGAGCAAAGGCTAGCAATGGAGCCAAGATGGTGTAGTGGTTAGGGCGTTTGACTTGGGACCCGAAGGACGCGGGTTCGCGTCCCGGCCGCTACACATCTTGGGGTGTCTATGAGTGCACACCTATTTCTCCAGCTCCCCGAGCGCCTTCTATGGCTGCTCACTGCACCGCCTGGTAGGTGGTTGGGTTAAATGCAGAGACGAATTTCGTCTGTGTATGGGAAACATACGCAGATGACAAGATTAGACAATTATTATTATTATTATTATTATTATACCAGTTTCCCCTCCACTCCAACTCTAACCCAAGCCCTAATTGTCTAGATGCATAATGTTGAGTGAGCATAGGCATGGGATTTTTGAATGTGTGGTCCCCTTTAACAATATCAAATAATACAGTATAAATACAGCAGCCTTAATTGTGAGCAGATGGGTATATGAATAGAATGCAGCAGCTTTAATCGGGTCCCGGAGGTCACTGGTGCCTATATCCAGCAGTCACTGTGCGAGAGGCAGGGGACACCCTGGACATGTCTCCAGTCCATCACAAATAATTCAAAATACAAACGTAAACAAAGATTTCAGCCTACTGTATTGCATAAACATTTAACTCAAAATAAAATAGACTTCAAAATCATATTGCATTCATCCATGTTTCAAATGTGTATGGATGGATTTTGTTTAAAAGATTTGTTTGGTAAATCTTTTCAACAAAAGCCATCTATCCATCATCTTTACCCGCTTTATCCTTATCGGGTCCTGGAGGTCACTGGTTCGGGTCAGATTTCTTCTTCTTTCTGCCACCTTTCATTTTATGTATTCTTTCATATACTATGAGATATGGTTTTATTTTCTTTATCTTTTGGGTTTTAATGTAAAAAAAAAAAAAAATCGATTTTGGGGCTTTTAGAATCGATTCTGAATCGCCAGGATTAAGAATCTCGATTTTATTTTTAAAAAATCGATTTTTTTTCCCCCGCACCCTTAGTATCAAGGCACCTCAGTGGGAAGTCTGTGAGAAGGGAAAAGTGTGGCAGAAAACGCTGCACAACGAGAAGAGGTGACCGGACCCTGAGGAAGATTGTGGAGAAGGGCCGATTCCAGAGCCACCGTGCACAGGCGTGTGCAGGAAATGGGCTACAGGTGCCGCATTCCCCAGGTCAAGCCACTTTTGAACCAGAAACAGCGGCAGAAGCGCCTGACCTGGGCTACAGAGAAGCAGCACTGGACTGTTGCTCAGTGGTCCAAAGTACTTTTTTCAGATGAAAGCAAAGTTTGCATGTCATTCGGAAATCAAGGTGCCAGAGTCTGGAGGAAGACTGGGGAGAAGGAAATGCCAAAATGCCAGAAGTCCAGTGTCAAGTACCCACAGTCAGTGATGGTCTGGGGTGCCATGTCAGCTGCTGGTGTTGGTCCACTGTGTTTTATCAAGGGCAGGGTCAATGCAGCTATCAGGAGATTTTGGAGCACTTCATGCTTCCATCTGCTGAAAAGCTTTATGGAGATGAAGATTTCATTTTTCAGCACGACCTGGCACCTGCTCACAGTGCCAAAACCACTGGTAAATGGTTTACTGACCATGGTATTACTGTGCTCAATTGGCCTGCCAACTCTCCTGACCTGAACCCCATAGAGAATCTGTGGGATATTGTGAAGAGAAAGTTGAGAGACGCAAGACCCAACACTCTGGATGAGCTTAAGGCCGCTATCGAAGCATCCTGGGCCTCCATAACACCTCAGCAGTGCCACAGGCTGATTGCCTCCATGCCACGCTGCATTGAAGCAGTCATTTCTGCAAAAGGATTCCCGACCAAGTATTGAGTGCATAACTGAACATAATTATTTGAAGGTTGACTTTTTTGTATTAAAAACACTTTTCTTTTATTGGTCGGATGAAATATGCTAATTTTTTGAGACAGACATTTTGGGTTTTCATGAGCTGTATGCCAAAATCATCAGTATTAAAATGATAAAAGACCTGAAATATTTCAGTTGGTGTGTAATTAATCTAAAATATATGAATCTAAAATATATGAAAGTTTCATTTTTATCATTACATTATGGAAAATAATTACCTTTATCACAATATGCTAATTTTTTTTAGAAGGACCTGTATAGTGCCTTTCTGTCTTATCAAGATACTCAAAGCTCCTTACACTACAATCTGTGTCCTCATTTATCCATTCATACAGCACTCTACTAGATCTCAACAAAGCTAATTGAACAAATCATTCTTAAGAGACTAAGCAGACCTTTGTCACATTCATACACTGATGGGACACACATCAGAGGCAATGACGGGTTCATTGTCTTGCCCAGGGACACTTCAGCTGGATACGAACCCCCAACTCTTGCATGAGAGGACGACTGCTCTAACCACTCAGCCACAGCTGCCCTAAAGACACAGCCGCCCCTGGGCAAGATGCTGAACCCCTCATTATCTCCAATGTGTGTCTCATCAGTGTATGAATGTGATAAAGCTCTGATTAGTCTCTTTAGAGACTAGAAGATGTGGTCCTATTGGCTTCATCAGATCGTGATCTACAGCTTTCGCTGGAGCGGTTTGCAGCCGAGTGTGATGCGGCCGGGATGAGGATCAGTTCCTCCAAATCCGAGGCCATGGTCTTGAGCCGGAAAAGGGTAGCATGCCCTCTCCGGGTCGGGGAGGAGGTCCTGCCCCAAGTGGAGGAGTTTAAGTATCTCGGGGTCTTGTTCACGAATGAGGGAAAACTGGAGCGTGAGATCGATAGGCGGATAGGTGCAGCGTCCGCAGTGAAGCGGGCGCTGTACCGGTCTGTCGTGGTGAAGAGAGAGCTGAGTCAAAAGGCAAAGCTCTCAATTTACCGATCGATCTACGTTCCCACCCTCATCTATGGTCATGAGCTCTGGGTTATGACCGAAAGAACGAGATCTCGGATACAAGCGGCTGAAATGAGTTTTCTCCGCAGGGTGTCTGGACTCTCCCTTAGAGATAGGGTGAGAAGCTCAGTCATCCGGGAGGGACTCGGAGTAGAGCCGCTGCTTCTCCACATCGAGAGGAGCCAGTTGAGGTGGCTCGGGCATCTGGTTAGGATGCCTCCTGGACGCCTCCCTGGTGAGGTGTTCCGGGCATGTCCCACCGGGAGGAGACCCAGAGGAAGACCCAGGACACGCTGGAGGGACTATGTTTCTCGGCTGGCCTGGGAACGCCTTGGGATTCCCCCAGAGGAGCTGCTCCATGTGGCTGGGGAGAGGGAAGTCTGGGCCTCCCTACTTAAGCTGCTACCCCCGCGACCCGACCCCGGATAAGCGGACGAAAATGGATGGATGGATAGTCTCTTTAGAATGATTTGTTCAATTATCTTTGTATAGATCTAGTTGTGTTGTATGAATGGGTAAATGAGAGGACACAGATTATGTTGTAGAGCACTTTTGAGTATTTTTATCTGATTATAAAGTCATTATATAAGTACATTCCATTTATTATTTATCATTTTATGTGTTTTAAGCGGTATCAGAACAGAGCAGAAAGAATGAATGACATGGATTTATTGCAGTTGCTAGTCGTTGGTCTTTGTAACAATGCTATTGCAATCACACGTTTTTCAATATCTAATGATACTCTTATAGAAAATGTTTTCCATTACTGTTGTTTGCCAGATGAGAAGCGGCACAGATATGCAAAACTCTGCCAGCAATAATTTGCCTTTGCAATTAAATAATAATTCACATATCTGGTTTGCATTGAAGGACAGGGCTGTGGAAAACATCATCCCAAGTATTTTGCTGTAAAAGAAAAACAAGAAAAAGATGCTTTACAGTTTCTTATTACCTGATTTTAGATTTGATAAAAAGCAGTGCAGACACATCTGCTGGTATTTATTGTCTTGAATTTATCCTTATAATCTCTAATGTAAAAAAAAGTTGAGTTTTGCATTGCCTTATGGGTCAGTAAGAATTTAACAGGGCTAGCTTCATCTTCTGTTTGCTACCTGTGTTGCAGTTGGTCATGACCGTCACAGTCATTGGTGCTTTTTTGATGATTTTCTATCTGCTTCTACCATACCAACAACACACAGGCACAGAGGTCACACTGTTCACTGTTAAAGATCTAGTGTTTGGCAACAGAGTATAGAAAAGTTTTGTCAGCAGGAAGTTTCAGCTACAAACGCCTGGTTATCATCTCTGTGGGAAAGGTTAGAAAAGAGGTCACGCCTTATGAGTGTTTTAAAAATGATTTACAGTTACAGCCAGGAAACTTGTAGGCTTTCTCTGTAGCTCAGACAAGGTAAGAGAAGACCGTGCTGAATTGGTTATGTGTGGATGGGTTTAGCTTGAAGCACTTGTAGATCAGTTGAAATGCATCAGTCTGTGTCTGGTCAACATACTTTAGTTCCTCTTTGTTCCAGCTCATGAGTGCTACCAGGGCCCAAAGTCCGTAATTTAACAATGGTACCCCCAAGCTTCTCATCTGCTTGCTGTCACACTCCACCTGTTAACATTTTAACAGCCTGTAGCAGATTATTGTGGTAACAGCCAGCCCATTTACGTTTGTTAGCTCCTGCCTTCAGTCATTCATAGGTGGGCAACACGCAGGACTGTGATCACTCAAGTTTTAAAATCATTCACTAAAACATTGGTGTTGCTGTGATGCCTTAAAGGAGACCACATATTGGTTTTTTAAATTTTATGGTATTTCTGTGAGCTATCCAGACCATATTCATTCAATTTAATGCACAAAATAATTCTTAGATAATAAAATATCCCCTTTCTAGTTATGCATTTTCTGACTTCCGTTCTAAACGACCGGTTTATGATAATGAGCTCTGAATGCCACGCCCTACAAAAATCTGTTTACATTTACTCCGCCCTCTGAAACAGCCAGTATCTCTAATATGTTGTTGTTTTAAAATTAGCTCTTTTTTAATTACTCATTTGACTTACTGTTAGTGCTAGCTTAAGATAACTTACCGAAAGCCGTCTGCGCGCCGCCATTTGCAGCTCCTTTTAGCATTAGCCCACCTCCGAGGCTAATGATAGCTCTTCCTCCTCCGGCACACCGCCAGTTAACCGCTCGTTGCATGCGGCGCTTTTGGGAGCGATCGCTGCTTCAGTCCACACACACACAAAGTTCACCGAGTGTCTCCAGTTAATTTATCCGTATGAGGCAACCTCTGACCGGACCCCACGGACCTCAAAAGCCAGCAGCTCCCAGCAGTTCCCGCACGCAGATGGTCCCTTCGCCGGCGGTCTGCTCGTTTTATTTCTGCCGGCTGCGCGTTGGGAGCGATCGCTAAAAATTGAACTAAAACGTAAAAATAACAATTATACTTTATTTATAAAGCCATTTAAAACAACCACAGCTGCAACAAAGTGCTGTACACATGAAATTAAGAACATTTAAACAAAAGATGAGATGAAATCAGGAATCAGGTGCACTGGAAAAAATGCCCCTCTAAAAATAAGAAAAAAAAAATGTAAAATAAGATTTTTTTGCTTGAAATAAGCAAAAAAATCTGCCAATGGAACAAGTGAAAATTCACTTGACAAGATTCTTAAAATAAGACATTTTGTTCAAGTCAAACAAGATATGCGGAATCTTGAAACTAGCTACAAAAATCTAGTTTTGAGCAATATTTTACTACAATTGTGAGCTTTTCTTGTCTTATAATAAGATTCTGATGCTCAAAAGTAGTACACTGGAGAAAAGTCTACTCTGAAAACAAGTTTAAAACAACTTAAAATTAGTTTTTTTTGGATTGAAATAAGCAAAAAGATCTGGTAACAAGTGAAAACAAGATATGCGGAATCTTGAAACTAGCTACAAAAATCTAGTTTTGAGCAATATTTTACTACAATTGTGAGCTTTTCTTGTCTTATAATAAGATTCTGATGCTCAAAAGTAGTACACTGGAGAAAAGTCTACTCTGAAAACAAGTTTAAAACAACTTAAAATTAGATTTTTTTGACTGAAATAAGCAAAAAGATCTTCCAACAAGTGAAAATTGTCTTGACACGATTTCTAAAAATAAGACATTTTATCTTTTTACAAGATAAACAATCTTAAACCTAGCTGCAAAAAATCTCATTCTTAGCAATATTTTACTACAATTGAGCGTGTGATGCTTAAAATTAGTATACATCCCTAAAACTTTTACTCATTTTTAGTTCTACAGATGTTTCAAATGTTTCTCCAACCCGTTATCAAATTTAACCAACAAACGTAATAATACATGTCTTGTCAAAACCTTCAAACATTTTCTGTAATGACAAAAAATGAAAGGTATTCTTTAACTTCAACACATTTATTTTATCACAATGGTTTCAGCAGCAATGCAACAACTACTACTCCCAATTACAACTGTAGTTAACACTTGATTATATTTTTTTAAAATAATATAAAACACCTTCAACAAAATAAAAACAATTTTTGCTATGAAAAATGGAGAGTATACTACTGGGCACCATGAAAAACGAGGGAGCCACTACAACTTCAAATGTTTAAACATAAAATGTCTTTGGGAAATGTTGTGATAGGCACATCTCCTACCGTGAGCAGGCAGTTGGACGAACACACAATCAGAATTGGACAGGAGAGGGAGAGTTTTCCTGGGGGCTTTGAGGTCCTGTTTTTCCTGAAACACAAAGACATATTTCTGTTGGCATGATGAATCATATTTTAAGATTGTGGAATATAAGCCAGATAAATAAATAAAATAGAGAACCTGTAAAACTATCATGTTAAATATGACGCGGTTGAAAATTTGGGTGCACTAACTGTGCTGGTGAACCAAAAAAAAGTTTAGAAACACCAGTGCAATCAGTGCAAGAAGTTAGTGTAGAACCATGGGAAAAAATGTATCAATTAAAAAAAAAGATTTTGAGTAAGATATTTCCAGCAACCTGCAAAGATTTTGTTTCTTTCCACCTTGAAAACTTTAATATCCAAATACTATGTTAGGTTTATTCTTTAAAAAATAATAACACCAATTTCTCATTAACATTCAAATAATAATGCATTATTGTAATTAAAAAGATAAATTAATCTACATTTCTGGAAATGTTTGAATTATCAGAATAATCCAGGTTATCAATATTATACTTTTGATAACAATTTACCTTTGTCCACGAGAGGAAGACCTCGACCTCCAACGCCGCCTCTGAGAAAGGGACTGTCTTGGCCAGGTCTGACTGATCTGTTTAAAGCATGCAACAGCAAAATTGGTACACATCGCATCGTGAGTTAGATGAATTGTTACATCTCTAATTTTGATCATATTTAAATTAAATACCTTTGATCATTAGAAAGAGACTCAGAGGGACTCCTGCTACCATTGCATCCCAAGATTTGAGATTGAGTGCTTGAAGGGATGTCCATCGGGGTTCTTTCTGCATTTTAGAGGGTTTAAACATAAGTGTTAAAGCTCCACTGACATGTTCTTTTAACTTTTCAAAAAATGGCACAACATATATAAATATTAAGATAGACCTCTGACCGTTTTTGCTAAAATAATGTTAAATGAATGAAAATTTCTCTCAAAATAGTTTAAAATTAGCGCCGTTTTTTTAGACCGTAAATCCGGATCTTCCGGTCACGTGTCAGCATTCCGTTTCTGACGTCACGTCCGATACTGAACTCTGCTCAAACGACAAAAATATAGACGCATCCGTCGAATTTAGCCATTTAAAACTACATTATAGCGAAGCCAAATCGCTATAATGTAGTTTTAAATGGCTAAATTCGACGGATGCGTCTATATTTTTGTCGTTTGAGCAGAGTTCAGTATCGGACGTGACGTCACAAACAGGAATGCTGACACGTGACCGGAAGATCCGGATTTACGGTCTAAAAAAACGGCGCTAATTTTAAACTATTTTGAGAGAAATTTTCATTCATTTAACATTATTTTAGCAAAAACGGTCAGAGGTCTATCTTAATATTTATATATGTTGTGCCATTTTTTGAAAAGTTAAAAGAACATGTCAGTGGAGCTTTAATATGTCAAAAATGTAAATTACTTTACACAAGGTTTCCAAGTACCCCAAGATGATAGTTGTGCAATATTTACCTGACTGTGCATTCATCCTTTTAGGAGGAGTTGGAAGAGCAAAGTCATCTATAATAAAACAGTCAACAGTAAAAAATAAATTAAAATAAAAGTGATTTTACATTAGCCTGTTACTGATATGGTGGTGATTGAAATACTACATAGATTTGTTCTTAAAAAAAGAAATAAAAGTTACATGGATTAGCTTATTATGTGCAGGATGTGGCTTATTTTTATTGTGAAATATGTAACAAAAAGTGTAAGTGACTTAGCTGTGCGTTTGCAGTAAGAACAATTGCATACCTCCAATGATTCTAGAATTGTCAGCCCACCTTGTGTGACATGACCCACCACCAAGGTATAACTATCCTCTTTTGATGTGGTATACCCCCAAATTAATCAGTGGTGAAAATTTTTTTAACATACCCTCACAAGGAAAAACATTTCTAGACTTCTTGGTAGCTTTTTGACCTAAAATAAATAAAAAAATATACATGCTGTAAGACAGTAGTCATATTTTGAACAAACTATACCTGTGAAGGAAATTTTGTGACCGATTGTCAGATGCAGTTTTGTATTTCATACCTTTTGATCATTGCAGCCCTAACGTTAAAACAGAGAATTGGTGTGTCTTATCATACGAGGCCTTTCCGTGTGCATAACAAAGTTGGTTACGTTCTAATGTCTGATGCAAACGGTACCACCTTCAGGTTGATTCATCATTATTGCAGAAGAGGTTTTCTGGGAGTTCTTGAGTTTGCAGCTCTGAGAGAGCCTGGGACAGCTTAGGCTCGGTTTTGTCTTGCTTTTCCGATAAGGCCAAGGTTTTTTACTCTGAGGCCTGATGCTGCCTGGCTTTGGCTCACTGTTTGGCTTTGCAGTTCCACAAATTAATGCAACAATAAACGGCTCTAACTTTTTCACACTGCAGAGAATGGGCAAAATTTGTACATTTGATGATTTAAATAATGGTACACCATCTACATTGAAATTTAGCTGTATCTCATTTTCTGTTGAAAAAAAATTGGGATAATGTGAGCACATTTTCAGAAGTCCTGTCTCCACACCAAAGTTTTGATACTTTGCATTTCACTTTCTATTTCTCTCCTACATTTTTTTTCTTTTTTCTGTTGTTTGTTGTTTAAGGAAATTCTACCATTGCTGTTCATCATTCTTTAGTTTGTAGCAGGTCGCTTTTGTAAATGAGCCCTCGAGGCTCAATGAGATTTACCTGACTAAATAAAGGTTGAATGAATGAAAAAGTAGAGGAACTGGCCACCACATAGATCTGTGACGTCTATTTCACTGGGATTTCCTAACAGGGAACTGGCATCTTTTGGTAGCCGGTGTCCATGGATGGCTGGGTTAGGTTTGGAGACAACTCACCACTGAAGGCGACTTGGATCGTGTTTTTCCAAATCTGTGGAAAAGAGCAAGGAGAGGAATGTGAAATCTCAACCTTATTTTAAAAGTTTGTGGATGGAAAGTATGTCAATATACCACCAACAGAGACATTGAACATTCTTGTTTAGACAAATACCCATGAAGCAGGTGTGTTTGGGGCCTCTGCACATTCTCCATCAGCAGTAGATTAATACCCCTCTGCTTAGTTCATGTAACATTAACATTTATCTTTGTGTGACCACAGCCAATGCTGACAGATATAAGAGGGGGAAATGTTTTTTTTTAAGCACATGATTAAAAAAAGTCATTAATGATGGGCAGTACATGTATAGGGGATAATTAAGTTTTATCGTTTAATGTTAAACATATTTCTGAGACATTTTAGGCTTAGTGGCTGAAGAGTTATGACACTGTTTTATACACCGTTTACTGATTTTATATGCTCAGGAAATGTTACTGTTTAGTTAGCTTAGGAGCCCATTTTTCATATAATCATAACTTAATCAAGTAGTTTCTCTTCATCCAGTGCAGGTAACATAGTTACTGCCGCTGGTCCACAGACAACAATACATTGTGCTCGATAACCAGAACACATCACACATAATATATATACTATTATGATAGACTACATTATTACTTAAAGGCTAATACACTTAGAGTTCACATCTAGAAAACAGTTTTACTGATTTAAGACTCTGCTCGCACATCCATCTACAGAGATAACGCACACCAGAACACCATATCTTAGTCAGAAGAGAGGCCACTGTATGCATATAAATGTATTTTATGTCTGTACGCTGATTAATCATTATGCCTGTCATAATAAATTCTTTTTTATACAAATACTCTCTCTCTCTCCTTTTGAGCACCTCTCTAAGAGTTTAGGACTCTTCATGGCCTAACAGAGCAGACAAAAACATTAAACTCCAGCTCTTTTTTTTCCAACCACCTCATTTAGCATACCATCACAACAGTCCAGTGTTAGCGCGGGTTAGCTAGCTAGCTAGCCCGCGCTAACACTGCTAGCCCCCTACATGCGTTCGCTCCTGTCCGACCTCCGCAGCAAATACGCACTCATTTTAATCAATGAGACTGTTACCCCAAAATTACACCACACGCGTTGCGGCTCCGCCCCGCTCCGGTCCGACCTCCGCAGCAAATACGCACCCATTATAATCAATGACAGAATTTACACTGGCTCCGCACGGCGGCGGTGAGCTGCGGAGAGCGGACGGCAGTCCGTCAAAATTAGAAATTTTTCTATTTCTGCCGGACGCCGGAGCTGTGCCGCAGTCAACTTTTGAAGATTACGTCGCACCAACAGGAAAAGGAACGAGCACAACTTCCGTATTTACAAAATAAAATCACCACGGGCGGACTAATCCTAGCTCTATACGGATTTATTTGTACAAAAATGCTGTCAAACTATCATTTATGACTATTCTATGACTAAACTATTATATTTATGACTATGACTACGCCTACAAACGCAATACAAGAAATAAATAAATAAAAACGTATTTTATTCTGAAATGTAAACATCACTTCCTGTTGCTCAAACCATGTAGCTCATTTACGAGAGAAGATCAAGGCAGCAGTCTCTCTACAGTTGTTCTCCTTCTTCCACCGAATGAATTGTTTTGTTCTGACTTCACTTGATTTATCGCGCGATCTCGCACGTGTCTCGGAGCGGCGCATCCAGGCGGACCTGAGCGGAGCGGAGGCAGTGGGCTTTGGACTCGCTCAGCTGCGACCTGCGGACCGGAGCGGGGCGGAGCCGCGTGTGGTGTAATTTTGGGGTTACACCACACGCGTTGCGGCTCCGCCCCGCTCCGGTCCGACCTCCGCAGCAAATACGCACCCATTATAATCAATGACAGAATTTACACTGGCTCCGCACGGCGGCGGCGAGCTGCGGAGAGCGGACGGCAGTCCGTCAAAATTAGAAATTTTTCTATTTCTGCCGGACGCCGGAGCTGTGCCGGAGTCAACTTTTGAAGATTACGTCGCACCAACAGGAAAAGGAACGAGCACAACTTCCGTATTTACAAAATAAAATCACCACGGGCGGACTAATCCTAGCTCTATACGGATTTATTTGTACAAAAATGCTGTCAAACTATCATTTATGACTATTCTATGACTAAACTATTATATTTATGACTATGACTACGCCTACAAACGCAATACAAGAAATAAATAAATAAAAAAGTATTTTATTCTGAAATGTAAACATCACTTCCTGTTGCTCAAACCATGTAGCTCATTTACGAGAGAAGATCAAGGCAGCAGTCTCTCTACAGTTGTTCTCCTTCTTCCACCGAATGAATTGTTTTGTTCTGACTTACTTATTTATCACTTGATTTATCGCGCGATCTCGCACGTGTCTCGGAGCGGCGCATCCAGGCGGACCTGAGCGGAGCGCAGGCAGTGGAAATTGGACTTGCTCAGCTGCGACCTGCGGACCGGAGCGGGGCGGAGCCGCGTGTGGTGTAATTTTGGGGTTACTGGCTCCGCACGGCTACTGTGTAGCTAGCTCGGACGGTAGCTTGCAGTCCGAGCTAGCTATCTCGAAAAAATCGGCTCGAAATGTACAGCTCGAAAATATCGGCACAGCTAGTAAGCCGTTGGTAAATTCTGCTGTTGACTGTACGCCCCAAAATAATCGTTCAAAGTTTGTCACGGGTTTATTAACTAATGTGATTTACAAAACTTTACTTACTGTTGTTGCTGAGCCCGCGCAAAGAAGATTACGAATTACTTCACGCATGCGCACACCGTTCTTCTTCTTCTTCTTCTTCATGGGGTTTAATGGCGGTTGGCAAAACACTTTAGGTGTGCATTACCGCCACCACTGGTATGGAGTGTGGTTCTTCATGGGATAATTCTATGTGTACGCCTGATTAAACTATATGTATTTCAAATTCTATTAAACAACTTTGTTTTCTTAAAATATCTAATTATAATTTGGATATGTTTACTCTCTAAGTTATGTTGTAGTGCAGCTATTATGTTAAACTTTTCTTTTATCTCTTCAAATTCTCTCTTCATATATTCACGGTCTTGATCATAGTTTTGACATTCCTGTAGAACATGTTGCAATGTTTCATCTTGTCCACAGTGCTCACATTTGCCTGTATTGTGTTTCTTTATTTGAAATAATGAATAATTAAGTCCTGTGTGTTCAAATCTTAGTCTTGTTATTAATCTTTCCTCTTTTCTGCTCCTTCTTCCAGTTCGTGTTTCACCTACTGTCATTTTGATCCCATAAAACCATCTTCCTTTACTTTCTTCATCCCATCTTTTCTGCCATTCTTTCTTCAGTCTTTGTTTAATGATACTTTTTGCCTCTGATTTACTTGTTTTTACTGTGAAGTTGATCTGAGTTTGAGTTGCCTTCTTTGCCATATCTGCTGTCTCATTTCCTTTTATCCCAATGTGTGCTGGTACCCATAAAAATGTTATTGTTAATCCCATTCTTTGTGTACTAAATAACTAATAACTAAGGAGTGCCAGTGCCAAGGAGTGCGAAGGAGTGCCAAGGTGTGGGAAGGTGTGGGAAGATGTGGGAAGGAGTGCGAAGGAGTGCAAAGGTGTGGGAAGGTGTGGGAAGGAGTGCGAAGGATCCCTTTTTTACTATATTTTTTCCCCTTGTCCCAAACGTAGAAAAATATGTTTATAGTAAATGGAGCTTATTTATGTAGCGTTTTCCAGCCCCCTATGAGGGGCCCCAAAGCTCTTTACAATACCAACCATCCACCCATTCATACACACATTCATACACCGGTAGCGGCAGACCCATGCAAGGCGCCATCCAGTCCTACCGGGAGCAACTCGGGGTTAAGTGTCTTGCCCGGGGACACAACGACACATGGGGAACCAGGATTCGAACCTCCAACCTTCCGATTGGGGACGACTGCCATTACCACTACGCCACGGCCGCCCCACGGCCGCTTAATCTCTCCTAACCACATTTATTTTATTAAACTCAATTATATGTTAAATTATATGTTAAAATAAATATGTGAAATGAACCTGCATTATTTGTCTATTTAATATAAACTGCACAGTAGGTATGTTTATGTAGTATTCAGCCTTGGAAAAAAATACAATGTAGAAAATGTTAATGAACTATTGGTTTAAAGAAATTGTATTAGGACAATGGAGTCTGTTCAAAGTTAAACAGAACCTGTATAAAAAATAGAATGATTAATACTTTGAGTGGGCATGCTGATCAAAGAAACAGATTTGTCTAAATTCAAGTTAGTTTGTTATCTTGAAACAAGATTTTTCACATTTTACAAACCTCACGACAACTGCAAATGTTAATGAAATGTCAAAAAAGCTTGTTTCAAATAAGAAATGACTCAAAACAAGATATTTTCAAGACTTTTTGCCTTATCAAGATTTTCAAGATGCATTGTCTCAAAACAAGTTGTTATGTCTTACTTAGAAATATGTTTTTGACTTATATTAAGTGTGATAAGAGGTTTTGACTTGAAATTAGAAAATTTGACTTGGTAAGATTTTACGTTTTTGCAGTGTGAGGGGCTGGACTCAGGTTTGGTGTGGGTTGTGGCTGCGGTTTGTGATGTCACAAACCGCAGGAAGTGAGAACGAAGTGTTTCTATCACAGACAAATAAATCTACTTAGAGTAGATAAACCACTGGGTGCATTTCTTTGGCCTTAGGACTGTTTTTTTATGAAGTACATACCCAAAGTTGAGTAAAAAACCCATTAAAAAGTGAATTTTGAATCTGTGGTCCCCTTTAAATTATTCAAACAATAGATTACTCACAGTAAAAACAAGATGTAAGCTGCTGTCACCCATCGCTGAAGGATTTGAATTGTTAATGTTTGTAGTTTTTGAGGTGAGTGTTTTTGTGGACTGGAAATGAACAAGGAATGCAAGTAAACCTTAATGGTTTTCAAGATCTTCAAGTGGGTAGGAGTTACGCTGTGTACAGAAGTAGTTTTTTATTTTTCTTGTTCGGGGTGGCCAAGAGTGATGTATCCTGGTGAATGGAGGAGTAGTTTTATCCACCACCAGGTGCAAAGGTGGAGCCAGGGTGTGGCCAGTGATGGCTTAGGCCAGGGCAATTCAGCTAAACTGCTCAGGGGGCCACAGTTTCTGAAAGCCAGCAGCTCAGGGGCTGGACATCCATCGATTAAAATCATTACACAACAAATCAATAATGAAATTCATTGCCAACACTTTTAATAATCAATTTTTATCGATTCGTTGTTGCAGACCTACATTGAACTAGGGCCTATACTACACTACACTAAACTATATGAACCTTCTGAGGGGCTGAGAGATGGTGTAGAGGCAGGGCAGCCGGCTCAGGACCGGAAGGTCCCGGGTTCGATCCCCGGTCACTGCATACCTCGTTGTGTCCCTGGGCAAGACACTTAATCCTGAGTTGCTCCCGGTAGGACTGGCAGCGCCTTGCATGGCAGTCTACCGCTACCGGTGTATGAATGGGTGGATGGCTGGTACTGTGAAGCGCTTTGGGGCCCCTCATAGGGGGCTGGAAAGTGCTATATAAGTAAGCTCCATTTACCATTTACCATTCTGCAGTAGTTTTTATATTTGCCCAAAGTTGTACCAGAAAAAAAAAAGATGAAAACTATTAAAATATGTTTCCATTTACCCTCTTTGTTTACAGATTTACAAAATACGCCTTAGCTGCTGTCCTTCAGTTGACCTAATCATTTTGAGGCAAAACAGAAAGCCAGAAGAAAAATGAACAAAACCAGGAGTGTAGTATTTGAAAAGATGAAAAAAACACAGAGTATAAAAGAGCCAAGGAGTCTTTTTTTATCACCACAGTCTTATTATTTTAATGCATTAAGATTGTAACCACAGGGATTTGAAGTCTTTGCCTCCAGCAGTGCTCTGCTGCTGTTTACAAATGGTAAACCAGTCAACATCTGTTTGAAAACGTACACAAAAAGTAAGCCATTTTGTAGATATTTTTTCATCTGAAAATGATCACACCAGTTGTTGAAGGAAGAAATTAGGAATCCCAGTGCAGCCTGTGTTGTTGGTTGTGTTTTGTGACCAATTCTTTAGCACTGTGAGAATGTTTGGATACTTGGTTATAAAGTTGCCTTTTGATGGAAGAATATGTGCTGTTTGGATTCACAAAATGTGAATATGGTATCAATCTAGTTTATTTTTCCCATGTAATAAAAGTCCAAACAAAGCAAACACTGGTGGATGCTGCTGTGCTCTGTTGCTTTGAAGTTTTCAACAGAATAAAATGCCCACTCCTGAGTGAATAATCTGCTGCCGGTTTGAGTTTGAATTGGTTTAAATTACAAGGTCAGGGGCTTTGATGTGTTGATGTTGATTCGGCAGGAGCTCGCTGATAAATGAACAAGTTAAACATTTTATGTCTGCTGAATAAAATCCTATCTGTGCCTCAGCTAAAGACGACGGGAGTGTGGCGGTCGCCCTGGGTTACACGGCACACCTGGTCCTGATGATCTCGTGTTTCCTTCAGATCCCTCTTCGCTATCCGGTGATCCACAAAGGTTCACGCTCTTCCATCAAGGACACAATCACTGACAGACTCACCGAGAAGGAGCGAGAGTAAGTAAGACAAGAAACGCCAAATACCAGTCTATAATTTCTGTACTTGCATAGATACAAAAACACTGATGCCCTCGTTTTCATTCGCAATGTTTGTAATACAGCTATTCAAAACCATATTGCTAAATCAAATTCTGCCAGATGAGAAGAAAAATTATTTACCTTTAAAAAATTATACCATTGCATCCATTTTTTTAAAAGCAAAATACCCCCAAATAAGAAGATTACTCCTCATTGCATCCAGCTGGTTGTCTATTAGAATATAGTCAAAGCTCTCAGAGGGACAGAACTCTTTCTTGGACAAAATATTCTTTCAGCAGTTGTCTGCTTTGCATTGAGTCATTCTCATCCTGGAGGATCCAAGTGTGGCGTTTGACTTACTTTTTGGATGGATTCTTTAAGTTTCTTTCCAGCATTCCTCTATGCACATGTACGTAATCCACAGTTCTACCAATACATATCTGCACAGTATTTAATAAATAAAAACTTATTATTTTTTTATTTTTTTACATTTTAGTGGTTTAGGTCTTAGTGATGTTTGAAATTTTGTTAAAGACAGTTGTTTGTGGGTTGGGTTTATTTTTTATTTTGCATGACTGATTTGCAAACGGACACAACTACCCAACCATCATTTTTTTACACTTCTACGAGCAGCTGTTTGAGTTATGAAATGGCTACAAAGTAACATCTTTTTCACAAACAGACATGGAGAAATGTGTTTGTACTGTTCTACAACACTATAGCACAACTGGTGCACCTGGACAAAATGCTCGTTTTGTTTCATCTGTCCCAGAAACATCTCCCAGAAACTTTGTGGCTTGTCAACATGCGTTTTGATGAACTCTGGTCTGGCTTTCGTGGTTTTTTTAAATAGAGAAACCCTTCTGGGTCTTCTTTGATAGAGCCCGGGGACAGATGTTGCGGTCAAAAATTTACATGCCTTGACCTTGGAGTTCAGCTTGAATGTTTTTGAAAGATTGTCTTGGCTCCTTTTCTACCGGTGAAGATTCTACACACTGTATTGAACGCCTTTTTTGACTTTTTTTCTACCATTCACATTATCATTCTGATCAACCTAGTGAAGATTTTTTTTTGGTAAATGGAGCTTGGTAAATGGAGCTTATTTATATAGCGCTTTCCAGCCCCCTGTGAGGAGCCCCAAAGCGCTTTACAATACCATCCATCCACCCATTCATTCAGACATTCATACACCGGTAGTGGTAGCCTGCCTTGCAAGGCGCCATCCAGACCTACCGGGAGCAATTTGGGGTTAAGTGTCTTGCCCAGGGACACAACGACACATGGTGGGCGGATGTGGGATTCGAACCTCCAACCTTCCGATCGGGGGTCGATTGCCATTACCACTGTGCCACAGCCGCCCCTTTTTCTTGCTTTCACATCCTGGGAGGTTAGCTGCTCTCCCATTATCCTTGTACTTTTTAATTTTGTTGGTGGGCAGAAGAACACAAAGCTGCATGGAGATGTTCTTGTAGTCTTTACCTTTTACCATAGACATCTATAATCTTCTTTTTTTAGCTCTTTAGTCAGCTCTTTCCTTTGCTGTTAGCAGAGCATTACCGTACTAATGCTAGGTCTGAACTATTTATCCTGCTTCTAAAATCTCCACTCGGGATTTTGTAGGCAGAGCACTAAGTTCTGTTGACATGGTGGGGTGCCATTGTTGGGTAATGGTAGGGGAAACACTGCGCTAAAATGTTGTAAGGTTGAATTTTTAAAACTAAGCCCGTTTTCATAGATTTCAGTTTTAAAATGCTTTAAACTTCATAGCAGGAAAACACAGGCATATGTGAGCTTTATACGGAGTACAGTCAATAAAAATACATGACTTTGAAACAGATCTGGACACACTTCCAGTCATTTGATTACTTAAAGGTACACGGGCAAAGAAAACCAAAGCAATATGGTTCAACTCCAACAAAGTTAAGTAAGGTCCTCTGGACGGTTTCTTTTTGTTCAAACGTTTTGTCTTTCATCCAAAAGACTTCCATCAGTCCGAGGAGCTGCTACAAACTCAGTCGTATAAATAGCACCTTCTCATAGTGGGTCGACCAGTTTGCTGGTGCTCAGGTGGTTTCTGTAATCCACCCTCTCCCCCGCCAACTCATTTGAGGCCGTTTGAGTCAGACCAGGGATACACGATATTGTATTTTTGGCCGATATCCGATACGTCGATATGTTAAAACTTAATTAGCTGATAACCGATATATGTTTTCTATACCTACTTACAGAGACTACATGGCTTTCTCTGTTGTGGAATTAAAATACAACATTATTCTGCATGGTGTTTGTCAGTTTGGCCTGATACCAAATGCAGATGCCAAAAAGGGGGTTGAAAATGATGTAACACTTCAACTTGGATTATGTTTAATGTCAAATTTATTCATGACATTTACTCTAACACAATGACAACACTTGAACAGTACAAATTAGTAAATTTTCACAAGTCTAAACTCAACAATGCGTGTGATGTCAAAACATGCTGGTGCTGCAGGCATCCTTGTCACTGGGTTGTCACAAAAAAACAGCACCTTTTTTATACATATATATATATACATACATACATATATATATATATATATATATACAC
>JBBPBX010011977.1:17889-34762 GCA_038048925.1 Garcialebias charrua | reverse complement strand
TATATATATATATATATATATATATATCCATCCATCCATCCATCCATCTTCTTCCGCTTATCCGGGGTCGGGTCGCGGGGGTAGCAGCCTAAGTAGGGAGGCCCAGACTTCCCTCTCCCCAGCCACTTGGAGCAGCTCCTCCGGGGGAATCCCAAGGCGTTCCCAGGCCAGCCGAGAAACATAGTCCCTCCAGCGCGTCCTGGGTCTTCCTCTGGGTCTCCTCCCGGTGGGACATGCCCGGAACACCTCACCAGGGAGGCGTCCAGGAGGCATCCTAACCAGATGCCCGAGCCACCTCAACTGGCTCCTCTCGATGTGGAGAAGCAGCGGCTCTACTCCGAGTCCCTCCCGGATGACTGAGCTTCTCACCCTATCTCTAAGGGAGAGTCCAGCCACCCTGCGGAGAAAACTCATTTCAGCCGCTTGTATCCGAGATCTTGTTCTTTCGGTCATAACCCAAAGCTCATGACCATAGATGAGGGTGGGAACGTAGATCGATCGGTAAATTGAGAGCTTTGCCTTTTGACTCAGCTCTCTCTTCACCACGACAGACCGGTACAGCGCCCGCTTCACTGCGGACGTTGCACCTATCCGCCTATCGATCTCACGCTCCAGTTTTCCATCATTCTTTCAGTGCAGCCGGCTTTCCATCGGGCTTTCAGTGTGGCTGCCCCCCGCCTGTGGAACTCTCTTCCTGACTGTCTGAGGGTCCCACAGTCTGTGGTTGACTTTAAGAGCGGCTTGAAGACCTTTCTTTTCAACCGAGCATACTCTGCCTCCTCATGATTCTACTTTTGATCTTAGTTGATACTGTTATTGATTTTACTTGTTCTATTACTTGTTTTATTGACATTTAATTTCTGTTGCACCGTGTAGCACTTTGAGATTTTCATTAATGAAAAGTGCGTTATAAATTGAATTCATTATTATTATTATTATTCGTGAACAAGATCCCGAGATACTTAAACTCCTCCACTTGGGGCAGGACCTCCTCCCCGACCCGGAGAGGGCATGCTACCCTTTTCCGGCTCAAGACCATGGCCTCGGATTTGGAGGAACTGATCCTCATCCCGGCCGCATCACACTCGGCTGCAAACCGCTCCAGTGAAAGTTGTAAATCACGAACTGATGAAGCCAGTAGGACCACATCATCTGCAAAAAACAGAGAAGCGATTCTAAGGTCACCAAAACGGATCCTCTCAACACCTTGGCTGCGCCTAGAAATTCTGTCCATAAAAGTTATGAACAGAATCGGTGACAAAGGGCAACCTTGGCGGAGTCCAACTCTCACCGGAAACGAGCCTGACTTACTGCCGGCAATGCGGACCAAGCTCTGACACCGGTCGTACAGGGACCTAACAGCCCTTATCAAAGGGCCTGGTACCCCATACTCCCGGAGTACCCCCCACAGAACCCCCCGAGGGACGCGGTCGAATGCCTTCTCCAAGTCCACAAAGCACATGTAAACTGGTTGGGCAAACTCCCACGCACCCTCCAGGACCCTGTTGAGGGTGTAGAGCTGGTCCAGTGTTCCACGACCAGGACGAAAACCACACTGCTCCTCCTGAATCCGAGGTTCGACTATCCGACGGACCCTCCTCTCCAGAACCCCTGAATAGACCTTACCAGGGAGGCTTAAGAGTGTGATCCCCCTATAGTTGGAACACACCCTACGGTCCCCCTTTTTAAATAGGGGAACCACCACCCCAGTCTGCCAATCCAAGGGAACTGCCCCCGATGTCCACGCGATATTGCAGAGTCGCGTAAGCCAACACAACCCTACAACATCCAGAGCCCTAAGGAACTCCGGGCGAATCTCATCCACCCCCGGAGCCTTGCCACCGCGGAGCTTTTTAACCACCTCGGCGACCTCAGCACCAGAGATCGGAGAACCCGACCCAAAGTCCCCAGGCTCTGCTTCCTCAGTGGAAGACGTGCCAGTAGGATTGAGGAGGTCTTCGAAGTATTCCGCCCACCGACTCACAACATCCCGAGTTGAGGTCAGTAGCACGCCACCTCCACCATAAATGGTGTTGGTCTCGTACCTCTTTCCCCCCCTGAGACGCCGGATGGTGGACCAGAATCGCCTCGAAGCCGTACGGAAGTCATTCTCCATGGCCTCTCCGAACTCCTCCCACGCCCGAGTTTTTGCCTCAGCAACCACCCGAGCCGCATGCCGCTTGGACTGCCGGTACCTATCAGCTGCTTCCGGGGTCCCACAAGCCAAAAAGGCCCAATAGGACTCCTTCTTCAGCCTGACAGCATCCCTCACTGCCGGTGTCCACCACCGGGTTCGAGGGTTGCCACCACGACAGGCACCAACAACCTTGCGGCCACAGCTCCGATAAGCTGCCTCGACAATAGAGGCGCGGAACACGGCCCACTCGGACTCCATGTCCCCCGCCTCCCTTGGAACGTGTTCAAAGCTCTCCCGGAGGTGGGAGTTAAAGCTCCGTCTTACGGGAGACTCTGCCAGACGTTCCCAGCAGACCCTCACAATACGTTTGGGTCTGCCAGGTCTGACCGGCATCCTCCCCCACCATCGGAGCCAACTCACCACCAGGTAGTGGTCAGTTGACAGCTCCGCCCCTCTCTTCACCCGAGTGTCCAAGACATGCGGCCGCAGATCAGATGAGACGACAACAAAGTCGATCATCGAACTGCGACCTAGGGTGTCCTGGTGCCAAGAGCACATATGGACACCCTTATGCTTAAACATGGTGTTCGTTATGGACAATCCATGACGAGCACAGAAGTCCAACAACAGAACACCACTCTGGTTCAGATCAGGGGGGCCGTTCCTCCCAACCACACCCCTCCAGGTCTCACTGTCATTGCCCACGTGAGCGTTGAAGTCCCCCAGTAGAACAAGGGAGTCCCCAGGAGGCGCACTCTCCAATACCCCCTCCAAGGACTCCAAAAAGGGTGGGTAGTCTGAGCTGCCGTTTGGTGCATAGGCACAAACAACAGTCAGAGCCCGTCCCCCCACACGTAGGCGAAGGGAGGCTACCCTCTCGTTCACCGGGGTGAACCCCAACGTACAGGCACCAAGATGGGGGGCAACCAGTATGCCCACTCCTGCTCGGCGCCTCTCACCAGGGGCAACTCCAGAGTGGAAGAGTGTCCAACCCCTCTCAAGGAAACTGGTTCCAGAGCCAGAGCCATGCGTTGAGGTGAGTCCGACTATTTCTAGTCGGAACCTCTCAACCTCACACACTAGCTCAGGCTCCTTCCCCACCAGAGAGGTGACATTCCATGTCCCAATGGCCAGCTTCTGTAGCCGAGGATCAGACCGCCAGGGTCCCCGCCCTCGGCCACCACCCATCCCACATTGCACCCGACCCCTTTGGCCCCTCCCATAGGTGGTGAGCCCATGGGAAACTAACCAGTAAAAAGTTTTCAAAGCCACGACATCACCATCTGGACTTGGAAAACAAATTTATAATTAAACTTGTGACTTTAAAGAAAGTAATAAAAAAGGCTCATTTTGCAAACAAATAATTTTAGGTTTCCTAACTGACCAAAACCAGAACAGGTGTACAGTAGTCTGATTTAAGGTCAGAGAAGGAAAAAATAAAATAAAATAGTTATGCCTTTTAAAACAGTGTATGTAAACATCTGGTTTAAACTGTGTGAACTGATCTCATGAGATGTGTTAGCCCTCAAAGTATTTGTTGTAAATGACTCTCAGCTACCATCACACCAATGCTCAATATCTGATTATGATTTCCTTTAGCTGTGGTGGCCATTTTAAATTGGGCTGACCCCAAATGTTCATTTAGTTTAGATGTACACCCTGTGATTATTTATTGAAACTTTTAATAAATAAAAGGTGGTTATGGTGTTTTAAAACACTGTTCTGTTGTCAGTAAATTAATCCTAAGGTGAGGGGGTTGTTTAATACATTCTAGTTTTCTGGGACTTGTACCTTCCAGTCTCTCTGGACTGGCGGTGTGAGTGACCACAGATGGGGGGGTCAGGTAGAGCTGGCTCAACGCAAGGTCCAGAGTAGCTCCACCTGGAGAAAGACGAGCTGTGGGTCAGAAACAGACAACACAGTCCTATCAATGATATTTCAGTCACACAAACGCTCAGAACTCTGTCTTATGTGATGGGCAGAGTCACATTCAGAGATGGCAGGAAGTATACTGTAGCCTACACATGACAATCATTACCACTAAAATAATTATGTTGTACAACATCAGATATGAAACAGCCACCACAGATACAATACTAGAATACTAGCATTAGTACAAATACATGTCTAACTCTCATGAAGATCATATTTTCATCACCAGATTAGTGTTCAGTTTTCCTGAGACTTCCCTGTCTGGAAAATGTGAAGGTCATTTTCCTGGTTTATCCAGTCACTGGAAACCCTGTTTCATATGGGTCCAAGTTGCTTTGGACAGCTCTTTCCCCCCCAATAAACAACATCATATTTGAAAACTGCATTTATCAGCATTTTTGTCTGATATCAACATGCGTAGAGGATGTGAAACATTTGTGACCCATACTGGTAAAATGAGTCAGAATGAGTTCAGGCTGAAGTGTAAAAACTTTGATTTTTGTCATTGAGATTTGCATAAAAATTAGTCCATATGACTCCACCTATCTATATCAGTAACTACAATAGCATATATTCTTCCTAATCTACCTTTAAGTCAACATTTTCTAACTTGGTCTTGAGAAATAACTGTTTTTATGTCTAACTGGCATTGTTGAAAATGTTTGGATTCATCTTGTTAAATATAGAGCTAGAATATCTGATGTCATTAAAAACATTGGGTTTTCAAACCCGCATTCTTAACCAAACCTAGCTTTTTGCTAACCAGATGATGAACCTCTTGCTAAATTTCCACAGACTGTGAATTATTTAAAATAATAAACACTGAGAAGTTCCTCAGTGTGACAACTTGCTGGCAGAGGTCACATTTGAGTGTGACAATAAAGTAAAAGCAGAAGAACTCTGTAAGGAAACAGTATTTTCCACAGCAGCATGACAGAAAGTGTTGAAGAGAGATCTGACTAACCAGAGTGAGCTGGTGGAGCAGGCCGAGTCTGGGAAGCTGCGTCTTTTAAAGCCTTCCTGTCTGAAGTCGGAGTCCTTGATGGGCGACGGAAGCGGGACTTCCTGTGACTGTGATTTGAGGTCTGTGAAAAGCTGGAGCAGCTCGAGTCTGATACAGTACGATCGTCTTCGGTTCTTTCCTGAGATCCATCTGAAGGAGACGGAACCTCTGACGGCACCTCGTCTTCATCTCCCTCCCCTCGTGTGTGCTCTGAAACCTGCCCGACGCTGGAATCACTCTCAAAATCACTTTGGTAGTGCGGCACGTCCTCCCCCTGCTCCTCCTGCTGGTGTTCAGGTTGGGATCCAGACACAGGGCGGACATGTTTGCTCGGACTCGGCTGCAGGAACACAAGAAGAACATCAGTTACAACTTCCTGCAAGCCAGGTGTTTTATAAACAGGTGTGCTTCGCAGAATGCACCAATCCCTTGTTGTGTTTCATGTGAGTCTCCGAGGACAGACTGAGACCATCGACTGATCCCTCTTCACTTTAGGAGGTAAAGACCTAGCAGTCCTTGAAAGAATGAAAATCACCCGCTGCCTTCCACACCAGATAAGATCATCGTAAGAAATGTAGCAGAGATCACCCTCAGTGTACGACTCATCTACAACCACAACACGTTTTAGCTCAGTTTCTGTACAGTTGAATGAGTTATCCATATTCGTGTTTGGTCATTGTGGTGTCCATCTTGTATTGAATCCAAATGTTAATCAGCTGTAGATCATCCACTAATGACTTTCTGATGGTTTGATTAAAATTCATCCACTGGTTCATGACATATTTTGCTAACAGGCCAGGTTGATCCCAACATTTTATGTAAAATGTTTAAGCAAAGATCATGCACAAAAGAACTGAGCATGCATCATGAATGACTCAACTCCTACACATAATTTCAGCTAAATATCTATAAAAATAAACTAAAATAGCAATTTTCCAGTTGGCTGTGGCAGCCATCTTAAACTGGACTGAGGTTCTGCAGCTTGAACTGCAACACCCTACGGTTGTCTCACTTTGCATGTTGGACTGTTAATTTTAAAAATATATATTTTTATAGTATCCCTCCTTGTTGAGATAGTTTGACATACGATTAAAACAGATTTTATATAATTTCTTACCTTATTTCCAAATGTTTCTGTAGTGAAGGCAGCCTGTGCAGCAAGGGGCTCATCTAGTGTCATTACCGGTAAGTTGATGTTAAAGTGTGAGGAAAGAGAGAAAGAGATCAGGAAACGTGCTCAATAAAAATGAAACTTTCATGTTGATCAAAATAAATGAAGACAAGTCTGTTCTAATTAAAGTGTTCACTTCATTTTGCCATCTGCTTCCAACAACACACTGCAGACACCCACCAGTCTATTCCACCCACTGTTAAACCCATTTGTCTGTTAGCAAAATGTCTCTAATTTTCAACATATGTTCACAACACGGATGGACATTTATGTGGCAGCCATCTTGGATTTTGACGTGACAACCCAATTATTGAAAGGACCCTTTTTTATGCCTGGATGTACCCACACACCAAAAAGGAAGCTCACTTGTTGTTCCACTTTTTTAGGTTTTCATGCTCACAACGTGCACAGATGGACAGATGGAGGGTTTTTCTAATTCCCCTACTTCACTCCACAACAGGGAACAATGTGACAGATATTGATTTGAATGAAGAATGCCTTGAATAAAGCTGATCTGATAGCTGCGATCAGGCCGGGACAACTCTAGTTTCAACATTTCAACCAGGCTTGTAAAGAACTTGTGATGAGAAGTGAAAACTGTTTGCACTTTCCATTCAACCTTTGGAGAGAAAGATCTACTTTGTGGGCCTTTTGTTGATTTATGACAAAAAACAACATTAACACAACTAGAAAATGAGCATTATCTGTAAAGATACAGTGTGAATGCTGAGTGATGGATGACTGCTGAAAAGGGTGAAGGTTAGTGGAAGAATGGTTGAACTTTTGACTTGAAACAGTTAAAGACAAACAAAGCGCATGATGGTCAGAAAAAGCTAAATAATGAAAGACAAAGACACATAAAGATGCCCATTGACAAACTATTATACAGCAATGTACAGCGATGGCCTGAACAAGCAAAGGCCTTGTGCAACCTTTGACCTTGAAGAGTGATGAAAAGTGTACGCGACACCGGGTCTAGTGATGAAAAATTATCGAGCGGTTCAGAAACAGACTAAACCAAAATACGTTCACCTTTGACAGGCGTGTAAAAAAGATCAAAGTTACAAAAATCAAAAGGTCGTAGCCGTGTCCTGAACGAGCAGAACAGTCTGAAAGCTGAAGATGTTGTGTTTCTTACTGATCTGGTCAGCTTCAGCAGTATTCACTGAACACCTCTGAACCTCTCACCTTCAGAAGAAACTGAGTCCATCTGACTGAGATGATCCTCGGAGGCAGACCTCGCCGGGTCGAGCTCCTCCAGAGAGAACACCTCCCCCTGTCCTGACAGAAACAACAAGGACTCGTGTGGACGCTCCACTTGAAGAGGAGAGCTCGTCCTTTTTGGAAGTGAAGGGGAGACCTGGAGAGGAGAGGGTGATGGGGAGCGCACAGAGGGGCTGAAGTGGACCTGGGCCTGGCCTGCGAATCGAAAAGGAGAACTGGGACGTGAGGGAGAGGCAGTGGAGGGAGGTGGTGATGTGTCAGGGGGGCCAGCTGTAGCAGGACCTGGACTTTGAACCCTCTGACTGGGACTGTTCAGCTCCTGTAGGAACACAAAGAAAAATCATGCTTTGAACCATAAAACAGTTTCTGTTCACCTGACAGGAACCGTCTTCTGGTTTGTAGTCTGTCTAATGTCCTGATGGTCAATATTAATTATTTATGAACATTTAAATTATCATGCTAAGCATTGGTTGAAGGAATGCATCTCACCCTCCACCTCTGATGCTCGACTTTTAGACCAAGACCAGCTCAGGCTGAGAAACGGACATTATAATGTTACTGCACTGCCTTTCCATGTGAGGAGTTTCCTCCTGGTAGTTCAACTCCAGCAGCTGCAGGTTGGCTGCCTCCCTCTACTGGTGGACTCCAAACCAAGGCTTACCAGTCCAAAGATGATTGGGTGGTGACGTGGACAGCACCATCCAACAACGGCTGCCAACGAGGAGGCCAGATGAACGAGAGGGACATTTTAAAGGCCAGGCCTGCCCTTCAGTCAGTGCAGCCGTGCTTCATGTGCACGGTTGTTATGTGAACTGTGGTTTCTGAGGTCGTTATCTGTTATGTTGTGACTTGTATAGCCAAGACACTTTGTTTGGAGAGATTTCATTGTCATGGCTGAGCCACTAGTTTTAGTTTCTGATCTTTGTTAGTTGGGACTGTGTATTTTTCACTTTTGTCCTCTGTTGGTTTATTTTTCAGAAGAGAAGTTATTATTGCTGTTTTCAGTTCATTGTTGCAAAGAACACAAGTTATTGCTGTGATTTGTTGTCTTGTACTCGGACAGTGAAAACAAATGGTCACTTTTCTTTTTTTTAAACAAACTTTTGGGTTTTGTCCTTATGGCACCCTGATTTATTGTTTTATAACACTACCGGTACTTTTATTTTAACTGCATTTTTACTGTAGTTTATTGTTATTGCCATCTTTGCTATAGATTTGTTCTGTCTGGAACAGGTCCCTCTTGTAAATAAGTCCTTGTGGCTCAATGAGACTAGCCTGTAGACTGCTGCCATCAGGGAGGAGACTGAGGAGTCTCCAGGCTCGTACCAGCAGACTGAGAGACAGCTCTGTTCATCAGGCAGTCAGAATGCTAAACACTCTGCCTCCCCTCCCATTTGAACTGCCTTAACACAAAAAACTTTCTCACACATTACCACTCAACACAAAGTTTTTAACACTGGACTCTGTGTCATCAAACGGGTTATTCACTAAACTCTCGGTCATGTGCTCATTCAGTTTGCACTACTTCTCATATTTGCACTAATGTTTGTATTACATTACTGCCTATAGTCATACTACTGTTTACATTCACTGTTTACATTTATTAATACGGTTTACATTTATTACTACTGCTTTACATTTATTACTACTGTTTACATTTACACTACTTTTATCTACACTACTGCAGATACATATACAGCATTCTCTGACTAGCCTTATCTAAGGATGCCAAATGTGCCTTACTGCATATGCCACTTTGCCTCTATACCAACATCAACTACCTCATACATATACTGTGTACATTAACTTATATGCTGCTGTGCCACTCTTTGCAAATGTCAATGCTAGAACCTTCAGTTTATTTTATAGATATACTTTTTATACTACTATGCAAAAACTCAGGACAGTATTACACTTTTATTATTTCATTTTATGCTTATGTTCATTGGGTGTTTGGTGTTTTAGGGGTGTTTGGTGTTTCAGTGTTGGTGTAAATTTTCATACTTTTATACTATTATGAAAAAACTCAGGACAGTGTTACACTTTTACTATTTTATGCTTATGTTTATTAAATGTTTTAGTGTTTAGATGGTTACTGTTGCACCGAGGGACTGAGAGAAACGCAATTTCGGTCCTGTGTATGTCCTGTACATATTGCAGTTCTGACAATAAAGTTGACTTTGACTGTATAAATAAAGGTTGAATGAATGATGTTGCATCCACAATGAGCCGGGACGTAACACTAGTCACTTGTAGATGTTCATCTAAAGTTAACTTCAGCCTTGAGCATTATCTGTAAAGATACAGTGTGAACTGCTGAGTGATGGATGACTGCTGAAAATGGTGAACGTTAGTGGTTTCGGTTCACAAGATATTTTGCTAACAAACAAATACAAACAAAAACTATCCTGGATTTACACAAAAAATCTGAAATATGGTTTAAAAAAATAAATTAAATAAAACCCTTTAAATTAGAAGCCAACCTTTTTAGGCAGTGTTCTCTTTGGTCCAGAGGTTCTGCCATCCGTTGAATCTACTGAGTCTCCAAGCAGTATCTTCATGTCTTCTTCATCACTTTCCAAACTCACAGCACTCTTTACTCTCACAGACTTCGTTTTCGAGACCACAGGATAAGTAGTTCTGGTTCTGGACAGTCCACCGCCATCAGAGCTGATGAGGGCAGCTGCAGCAGGGTTGGTGCATTCAGTAGCTTTCTTTTTGAGGAACCTCTTCTTCTTCTGGCTCTGGTCACTGCTGGAATGTGCTGACAGCTGCTCAGAGGCCTCTGTGGATGTGGTGGCTGCTGTTTCCAACATTCTCCACTCTGAAGCCAGATTTGGAGCAGCTTTTATTGGCTGTCGAGTCTTTTCAAGGACCTGCTTGTGTCTACTGACATGTTTCTCAATTTCAGAGAGGCTGTTTAAAGCTGCAGCCTGAGAGCCGCCGCTCAAAGATGACGTGTATCTGACAGGAGAGGTGGGAAGAGGGGAACAAGGAGACGTTTTACTTCTAATTATTATTGTCATTAGAAGAAATGTCACTGAACCCAAACACAAAAGTGGAAGATTTCATGGTAGAAATCAGCTCATTTTCTTTCTGGATTATTATTTTGCTCTCACAGCCCTTTGTGGCAACAGATTCCTTTTTTAATTTGCAATCCAACTACTTTTACATGCTTTACTTTTATAGGTGCAATAACTTGGATTGTGTAACTATAAAAATAAAAATAAACTTTCTTTACAAATTATTTCACATTAGAAATACATTGAACTCAATTTATTAAAAACAGTTTTTCTCTTATGCTACTATTAGTCACCATTTAGCTACTTTTAATTATTAGCCAGCATTTTGCTTCTTTTAGCTCCTACCGTAGTCTGTTGATATCCTTAGCTAGCCTGCTGATTCTTTTAGCTAGCATTTTGCTACTTTTAGCCTTTAGCTGATTACTACTATTAGCTTCTAACTAGCATTTTTGCTATTTGTAGTTTGTAGCTAGCTTTTAATACTCCACTTGTACCACCGGGATTTGAACCGGCAACCTTCTCGGTTGCCGGTTCAAATCCCGGTCCGGGGCCTTTCTGGGTGGAGTTTGCATGTTCTCCCCGTGCATGCGTGGGTTTCCTCCGGGTACTCCGGTTTCCTCCCACAGACCAAAAAACATGCTTGTTAGGCTGATTGGTGACTCTAAATTGACCCTAGGTGTGAGTGTGAGAGTGGATGGTTGTTTGGTGTGAGTGAGACAGGTCCCTCTTGTAAATGAGTCCCCGTGACTCAACGAGGCTAGCCTGTATAAATAAAGGTTGAATGAATGAATGAATACTACATTTAAGCTACTTTAAAGCTAGCCTTTTGCTACTTTAGTTTCTAGCTTTCATTTTACTCCTAAAGTTTAGCTAACTTTATTATTGCTTTTACTTTTTTGCAAGAATTTGCTACTTTTAACTTTTAATTAGTCTTTAAAATGTCTTTGCTAGCCTTGTGGTATTTTTTTTAGCTAGTACTTTGCTAATTTAGATTTTAGTGTTATAACTTTCAGCTTCTAGCTAGCTTTTTGATACTCTTTAGCACTTTTGTTACTTTAAATTTTAGCTAGCCTTTTGCTACTTTATAACTTTTTGCTTGCATTGTCATACTTTAGCTTGTGTTTTGCATCTTTTAGCTTTAAAGCTTCAGTATGTAGCTTATTTTATAAACATATTTCTTCTCTCTGTCACTATTTTTTGACAGACTGATGTTAGACAGCTTGGTCACTGGTCATTGGTCTTTCTAACTTTTAGCTACTATCCTGTTCCTTTTGGGTTTTAGCTAGTGTTCCATTTATTTTATCCTGAACAACTTGGTTTTAAGTTCTTTGCAAATGTCCAATCATTCTGCCCTCAACGTTCACGCTGTTTTTTTGTTTTTTTTACAGAAAACCGTTTTCTTTGTATTTGTCCTACAAAGAGAACCTTACCTTGGTTCTAGTCTCTGATGCGTTTGGTTCCTGCTGACAGGTGATCGGCTGCTTTCAGTCGGTTTTGGAGCCTTTTTTAAGAACTTGCTCCCTCCTCCTGGTGAGCTCTGTGGCCCAATATCCTGATAAAACAGAATCAAGTCGAAGTTTAAGTTCAATTAAACTTTCAGAGCAGCAAGGAGCTGATAATTATTTTGGAATTGATTTGGACATTTCTTTATTTAGTATTTTGATCTAATTTAGTAATTGATTGAGTTTAAAATCTTACTTCTAAGTTCTCGACAATCTATCCTGATGCATGCTCAATAATCCAGGTAGAAAATCTAAAAAAGTTAAGTCTGGTCCTCTGGACATTCAAAAAACAAAAAAAACTGTAGAAACGTTTTGTCTTTCATCTGAAAAACTTATTCAGTCTGAGGAGCTGTATTCAGCTCAGTCTTATAAATAGAACCTTCTCATAGTGGATCTATGTTTGTTGATGTTTGTAAAAATAAAATAATAATAATTGCTGTTAAAATTGAAAATAGCTTTTTGTGAAACGTCACACTTATGTGTTGTGAATGACTCCCAACTACTACCACATCAAAGCTTGGCATAATACAGTAAAACTGTCTGAAGTATTGTGCATAGTATTATTATACACCGGCCTCCCTCATAATTCCGTCTGGTTAAATTTTCACCTTGCTCGACTCCGTCTTTGTTCCATGTTGCTCTTTAGCCTCAGCAGCTCTGTCGCCTTCAGCTCCATGTGCAGAGGCTGTGCTGTCTGAGGACGACAGATCAGGCACATCGGATAACCAGGTGTGGGTGTTTGGAAGAGCTGATCTCGTTTTGAAGGAGCCCTGCAAAGAACCAGTTTGAACACATACATTCTGCACAAATTTATTTACACAACTTGCACTGTCTGATCTTTTCTAATAGTTTAACTCGTTTATTTCCTGTTTGCCCTATAAATTCAAAGTGGAAATATTTGAAAATTGTCTTTACTTGTATTGTTAGCATGAAGTCAGAAGCACAGAACTGAGAGCAGCACGTTTCAGCCTCCTCAAAATAGAACCGATGGCCCAAATATTTGTCAGTTTTTACCAGCTCAAATGGCTCCACAACTCGTGAATTGCTGTCCTGATACACTTGTTTGAGTTGGGAGTCATGATTCCTGATTCTACGAGTCAGGACTCATTTGATTCGTACGCACAGATCACTACGCCTAATACAACTAATACCACTTTGCCATTAAGTGGTAAGTGCAGCTCCACTCGGCTCTCCTCAGGTGGAGGTGATTTGCCACTACAGTGGAGGCTGACACGTTTCCCTGTTTGGTGGGTGGAAATGGCAAAGCAAAGTTGGTGGGATCGTAACTACCGTTGTCTTTGTGTGTTTGAGTCACCCGGCCCGTTGTGGTCCTTAATCGTTCTATTGTTTTTAGCTTATCTCGGTACAGCTTGTAAGTCTGGGTGTAGCTATGCTGCACCATGATCACTGATATGTCTCTGTAAATGTGCTCATTTCTTGCAGAGCATCCGTCAACATGATGAGGAAATGGAGGTTCAGATGTAGTTAACGGTTTTGATGCGCAGGTCATCCAGTGTTGTAGCTCCGCTGTCCAATCAATGGCTGCTGTCTGCTTAAAGCTCCACTGACATCATCTTTTAACTTTCCATAAAATGGCACAACATATATATATATACTGTATTAAGATTGACCTCTGATCGTTTTTGCTAAAACAATGTTAAATTAATTAAAATTCCTCTCAAAAACAGTTTAAAATTAGCGCCTTTTTTTCACATGATAAATACGGGGTTTCCCGTCGCGCGATTATGACGTCAGATACAGACGAAGATGCAAACGCATCCGTCCGATTTAGCCATTTAAAACTTTATGTTTTAGCGGTTTGTCTTCAGAGAAGCCAAAGTTATTTCGAGTAAACAGCAGGTTATAATTTTTTTTCAGTTCTTGGCATAAACCAACACAGACATGTTCCTGTTTTTAGTGTTTTACATGCTTTATATTAGTAGCTGTATTATGATGCGAAGCCACGGAGCTCCCAGGCGGGAGCTGAAACAGCTGCCGTAATCAGAGCGCCCAACCCGGCATGAAAAAGAAAAACACACCGCTGGCTGAAGCCCTGAGCTCGATGGAATGTCCGGCGTAAAACTAACTTGACCGCGGTTTAATGTGACGCAGATGTGTTTATATAGCTCTGCAAACATTGAACGTTGTTGTCTTGCGGTGTTGAGTGTAAAATATTTCCGTGACACAACGCACATGTTACGATGAAAAGTCGGCTAGCTGCTAGCATGCACTCACCAGTGTTGTCCGATCTTGCGACAGGAACAAGCGTCCAGCTCCATGTAAACAATCCATCTTGCGACAGAAACAAGCGTCCAGCTCCATGTAAACAATCCATCTTGCGACAGAAACAAGCGTCCAGCTCCATGTAAACAATCCATCTTGCGACAGGAACAAGCGTCCAGCTCCATGTAAACAATCCATCTTGCGACAGGAACAAGCGTCCAGCTCCATGTAAACAATCCATCTTGCGACAGAAACAAGCGTCCAGCTCCATGAAAACAATCCATAAACAAACGACCCGCTCTTTCAAAACGATGCCAAAACAAACCCAACAGAGTACTCAGTCAGCCCCTCACGCTTGTAGCTGCCTGCAAACTATGAACTGGATTTCCTGAATGTGAGGCGGGTCTTGTTACTCTGGGTTCATGAGACACGCCTCCGTTCAGGAAATCCATTCCATAGTTTGAAGCCAACGTGCATCATGGGTTGGATCGATACGTAAACAAGGCTGGTATCGGTATGTGCCATGAGCATGGTTCCGCTTCTGCTCGGAGGGCGGGCCAGGGTCCATCTTACACGGGCACGGGCCGTGAGTAGAACCGCCACAGACTTTGGCTTCTCTGAAGACAAACCGCTAAAATATAAAGTTTTAAATGGCTAAATTGGACGGATGCGTTTGCATCTTCGTCCATTGTATCAATGTGCGCAGTTGAGGCGATTCTGTGTGTGACGTCATAATCGCGCGACGGGAAAAACCGTATTTATCATGTAAAAAAAAGGCGCTAATTTTAAACAGTTTTTGAGAGGAATTTTAATTAATTTAACATTGTTTTAGCAAAAACGATCAGAGGTCAATCTTAATATATATATATGTTGTGCCATTTTATGGAAAGTTAAAAGATGATGTCAGTGGAGCTTTAAGTCAAACTCTGCCCCAAGGACCAGCCCTGAAGGTGGTCCCATAAACTGAGCTGAGTGTGGGTAGTGGGTACCGATACTGGAGAGGCCCTTAGGAGAGTTGAGATAGTGGCAAAGCACCATAAGTGAATTTTTTTTGGTTGTTTTTTGTTTTTGCACACAGCAGGGCAGTGTATGTGGTGGTGGTGGTGGTGGTTGGGGGGTCCTATTTTTATTGCAAAAAAAAAAATCTCATTTGGGAATCAGTGGTGTTTTACTTTTTTTTCTACAAGGAAATAGTTTAAATGTCCTAATTCATATCAGTGGTATTATTGGTGGCGTGAATCTGTCAGGATTGGGAATGGCTCTTCTGTGTGAACAAGTGACTCGATGACTCAAATGAATCAAACTAATCAAGAATCAAACTTCTCACCGCTCGTCCTGTAGCGAGAAGGAATAACAAAATATTGTTGTGACGAAAATACATATACTGTACTGCTTTAGGTTCAGAAACTATTTAAAGTACCTAAAGTTGTGCTCGTGCTTTTTCACCGGCTTATCCTTCAGTGAGGGAACATAAACGAAGCGGCTACCTGTGTTTTGGCCGCACCGTCCAGCAGTGTGGAGCTTCGTCCGTCTCCTTTTCTCTTCTTGGCTGACAGCAACGCCTCAGCTCGGTCCAGAGCCGAGCTCCGACCGCTTCGGTTCCACATTTCTCTAACATTTATTTACCAGGTGTCTGAAAGCTGACATACCAACCGTTTCTGTTTTCTTTTCTTCTTCGTCGTTTCTTCTTCTTCTTCTTTTAGTTTAATGGCGGATTGCAAACAACGTTCAGGTGCATACCGCCACCTACTGAGCAAGAGTGTGTAGCTCATGGCCTTCTATTCCTATATTCTACTTTTAATATTAATGTTATGTAGATAAATGAACAACTCTTTTCTAACATCTTTTATTTTATCTGTATCCCCTTCATTCCCTAAAATTCCTCCCATACTCCAAACTCTCCCTGCCTCTTTGACTTTTCTTTTCAATCTGTCCCTTTCATTTGTACATTTAATGCACTCCATCAGTACATGTTCTACACTTTCTGTTTCCCCACATTCCACACATCTACTGTCATTCCGTTTCCCTATCAAGATCATTTACAAGTGTATGGCCTACCCTCATTCTCATTACTATCACCTCTTCTCTTCTACATCTTTCTCTATAATTATTTATTGTAACTGATTTTTGATTTTGAATAATCTTCTTCCTTTCTTGTCTTCATTCCATCTTTTCTGCCATTTTTCTTTTTCTTTTCCTTTAATAATTGACTTACCCTCTCCTTTCCCTAACGTTATATTAACTGTTATTTCTCCTTTCAATGCTTTTTTAGCAAGTTTATCTGCTCGTTCATTCCCTTCCACCCCCTCGTGTGCTGGTACCCAACAAAACTGTACATCAATTCCACCTCTGTGTAACCGGAATAATGTGTGCTGTATTTCCAAAAGAAGGTCTTTCCTGTTGTTTCCTTTCGACTGCATACTTTCTATGACAGCCTTTGAATCAGTGCATATCACCACCCTATCAGGTCTAACCTCCTCAATCCATTGCAAGCTAAATATAACTGCCACCATTTCTGCTGTGTATATTGAAAGTTGATCTGATATCCTTTTGGAAATACAAACTTCAAATTCTGGGATATAAACTCCTATTCCCACCCACCCCTTTGTATTTTTTGAGCCATCTGTGTAAATTTCCATATAATTATAATATGATTCT
>JBBPBX010011977.1:0-17749 GCA_038048925.1 Garcialebias charrua | reverse complement strand
CAAAAAAAAACATAACACACAACACATACCGAAAAAAATAAAAAGAATAAAAATATCTATAATAAAAACTAAAATCTTAAAAGAGACTTGCATACCAATGATACCACAGAGCCGACTGGTATCTTAGTTCACTGACAGAGGGATGTGAGAACATTGCAATAAGACCGTTCATGGAGCTGCACAAACAACGCATAAACTTGTATATCAAATTTCTCATGAGTGCCTGAAACGTTCAGATATGTGCATTACAAAACATTTCACTTACACTGCTGAACCTGGATTTCTTAAGCAGAATTCTCAGGGAGTCATAAGCAATCGTAAACTTCTGCATGCTAGCTTTTTAAAATTTACTACGGTGGCCGAGGGGTGCAAACGCGCCGCAAGAAGAGACGCTCTGCAAACGGACGGCTGCAAATTTTAAAAAAGAGCTGCAAACAGAAAAAGCTACAACGGAAGTGCTCCAGACCACTAGGGGCAGTCGAACAAAGAACAAATCATAAAGCATATTATAGTTTTCGGAATGGCACTAGTTATTTGTGAATTTAAACTTATTTATTTTAAGAATATTTTACACGTATTCGAAACTATCTCGTTGTATTTGTTTTAATACTGTGCGGAAGAAGAGCAATATAAGGATACCAGGTTGGGTCAGTGGTCTAAGTCTAAGAGATCTCTTTGAATGCGGGAGACCTGAGTTCGATCCCCAGTGTCGGAAATTTTGTGGTATTATTTTCTTTTTTTTAAGCCTTTTGTTTTGGATAGATCGAACCAAGCAACAACAAAGATGTAGATGTATTTATCTATTCCACCCGATCTAGCCAAAAACAAAAGGCTTAAAAAAAGGCTTAAAAAAAAGAAAGTAATACCACAAAATTTCCGAGATCGGGAAACGAACAAGGGTCTCCCGTATCCTAAGACATCTCTTAGAATCTAAGACTTAGACCACTGGCCCAACCAGGCATTCTTGTATAGCTCTTCTTCCGCACAGTATTAAAACAAATACAACAAGATAGTTTTGAATAGGTGATAAAAAATATTTTTAAAATAAATAGGTTAAAATACACCAAAAAAACTATTGCCATTCCGAAAACTATAATATGCTTTATGATTTGTTCTTTGTTCGACTGCCCCTAGTGGTCTGGAGCACTTCCGTTGTAGCTTTTTCTATTTGCAGCCGTCTTTTTAAATTTGCTACTGTTTTTTTTAAATTTGCTGCTGTTTTTTTAAATTTGCTGCTGTTTTTTAAAATTTGCAGCCACTTCTGTTGTTGCCTTTTCTATTTGCAGCCATCTTTTTAAATTTGCTGCTGTTTTTTTAAATTTGCTGCTGTTTTTTTTTATTTGCAGCCGTGTTAAATTTTTTGTAGCGCTTGTCTCTTCTTGCAGCGCGTTTGCACCCCTCGGCCACCGTAATTTACACCACAAAGGAGCTGCATACAAGGATGTACAGTAAGCTTTAAACAAAACATATTTTTACTTCATTAGTGCACATGTTAAACTTCCTCCCCAGAATGTTTGCCCGGGCGTACAACATGTGACACTGCTGATAAATGCCATCATCATCACATAGCTGGTCAGTGATGTAGTGACCCAGATATTTAGTTTTTGAGCAAACATTTAACTTTTGTCCTGACAAAAAGAAATCAGGGAAACAGAGTTGTTTGTCTGCTTTAATCCTACATATTAGCACAACAGTTTTCTTTTGATCAACCATGGATGACAAAAGGGTTGAGAAATGCTTGTAAAAAAAGAATTATTTGTATTCATGTTTCTTGAAATTGCGAAGTCAGAGCGCTGAAGAAAAATATAAAAAGTATAAAAATAAATTAGTAGGGATTATAAGGAAACATAAGAAAGAATATTATAGTAAATTATTAGATAAAAGTAATGGTGATATGAAAGCAACATGGCGAGTAATGAATAGTGTCCTGAAGAATCATAAAGCAAAAACTGGTATTTCAAAATATTTTGTAAAAGACAACGATGAAATTCATGATGAAAATGAAATTGTAAATGGATTTAATCAATATTTTGTGAATGTTGGATCAAGCCTTGCAGCTAAAATACCAAAAGTAGATAAAAATGTGATCCACTCAATTACAGGTTGTGCAAATAGTATTTTTCTAAATGGAACTAACAAAGAGGAAATAATGAATGTAGTAAAAAATCTTACAGACAAGAGATCAAAAGACTGGGTGGACATGGATATGATGTTTGTAAAGGACATAATGAGCCATGTTATTGAGCCGTTCACATACATATGTAATTTATCATTTTCAACAGGAATATTTCCAGATAATATGAAAGTAGCTAAGGTCGTTCCTCTTTTTAAAAATGGTGATAAATGTGTGTTCAACAATTATAGACCTATATCCTTGTTACCACAGTTTTCAAAAATTCTTGAAAAACTATTTGTAAACAGACTAGATCAATTTATAGATAAACAAAATATTCTAAGCAACAGTCAGTATGGGTTTAGAGCAAAAAACTCTACATCAATGGCTCTCATGGAATTAATGGAACAAATAACTACTGCTGTCGATCAAAAACAATATTGTATCAGTATTTTTGTTGATTTAAAAAAAGCATTTGATACTATTGATCACACCATTCTCCTTGAAAAACTGAACAAATATGGTATTAGAGGACCAGCATTACAGTGGGTATCTAGCTACTTAAAAGATAGGAAACAATTTGTACAAATAAATGATGTAAGATCTGACCTCTGTAATATCACATGTGGAGTTCCCCAAGGCTCTGTACTTGGACCAAAGCTTTTTATTTTATATGTGAATGACTTGGTAAATGTGTCAGGACTCCTTAAATGTGTACTTTTTGCTGATGATACCACTTTTTTCTGTTTAGGTGAAGATATAGAACAAATGTTGGAATTGATAAAGACAGAATTTGTCAAGATACAAACTTGGTTTAAAATAAATAAATTATCATTAAATCTAGAAAAAACTAATTACATGATATTCGGTAATAAAAAGAAAACTGTTGATGTTCCACTCAAAATTGAGGATGTTGAGATTTGTAGAGTGAGTGAGGTGAAGTTTTTGGGTGTTATCATTGATGACAAACTGACATGGAAACAACACATAAATTCTGTAAGAATAAAAATAGCTAAATCGATTGCAGTACTGTACAAAGTCAGAGACCTATTGAATGATAAAGCTCTGTATTTGTTGTATAACACAATCATTGTTCCACACTTAATCTATTGTATTGATGTTTGGGGGAATGCGTGTAAAACAATCACAAAGCCTATTTTTGTATTACAGAAAAGAGCTGTAAGAATTATCACTAGAAAACATTACCGTCATCCATCAAGTACATTATTTTATCAACTGAAGTTATTGAAGTTCCATGATTTGGTAGACTATAATATTTTATCAGTTATGTATAGGGCTCAAAATAATGCATTACCTTTAAATATCCAAATGCATTTTGTTAAAAGACAAAGTTGTTATAATCTTAAGGGGACAGAGATGTTTGTAAAACCACAATTCAGAACTAGTTTGAAGGGACGTTCTACCTCAATCCAGGGAATTAGATTATGGAATGGCTTGGAGAATGTAGTTAAAAATGCCAAGTCAATGTTTACATTTAAGAAAATGATCAAAACAAATGTGTTAAAAAATGAAATAGCGTAATGTGTATTGTATTAGTTAGAAAATTAGAAAGAGTTAGTCATTTTGTACTGTTGGTTGAAGATTATTATTGTTTAATCTGATTGTTGGAAAAAGTTGGTTGAAGATTATTATTGTTTACATGGTTGATTATTATTGTTTAATCTGATTGTTGGAAGTAAGGGGCAGATATAATAAGATTTATTCTTCTTTCTGCTACCTTTCATTTTTTTTATATTTTGTACATTATCATTTATGAGATTGTCTTGTATTGTTTCTTTTGTAAAAAAAAAAAACAAATTTAATAAACATAAACATTAATAAACATAAACAGTTTTCTTAGCATTATACTGCACATCAAATCTCAGCTCATAATCAGAGCAGATATTCAGTAACTGTTGAAAACTAGCACTGCTGGGCGAGAGGACAGCCAGGTCATCAGCATACATAAAATGATTAACCAGGGTATCACCGATCACACATCCAGTTTTACAGAGGTTCAATTCTTTTGACAGGTCTTCCATATAGATGTTAAACAGGGCAGGTAAAAGAAGCCCACCCTGACGCACACTGTTACTCACACCAAAGGAAGCAGATATGTTATTGCCCCATTTTACATGCATTTTCTGGTTAGAATACCAGTAAACTAAAATTTGTATAATAATATCTGGGACACCTCTTTGTTTTAATTTGTCAAATAACTTGTAATGATTGACACGATCAAAGGTCTTAGAGGCATCAATAAACCCAATTAACACAGATGAAGTTTTTCTTAGATATGCTCTTGCTGCCTCTTTCAGGCCATAAATACAGAAATCAGTTCCCAACCTGGCTTTAAAACCAAATTGATTATCTGTTGTTGTAATAAACTGTTTAAGACGATCAAGCAAGATTTTTTTCTTACACTTTAGAGATCACACTAGCTAAAGCTATTGGTCTGTAGTTGTTAAGGTTACCAACCTTACTAGTTTTGCCCTTAATTACCGGTGTAATAATATAGACGAAGAGGTCAGTTTGCTGACTTACCTATATTTTAGATGTAAATTTGAGCAGGGTCTGACTGACACAAATTATCATCATAATTCACGGGTTCTCATCTTTTTCAGATCAATACTGTATTCAATAAATCTGTGATTCAGTGGTGAGATATAAAAGACAAATGAAACGTTGAATCAGCAGAACTGAATCATTTAATTAACAAATCATTAAATTACAATCACAACATATTTACAGATTGGATCGATCAGGTTTCCTATAACTAACTTTCACAGATTAAAACTTAGAGACAACAGAACAAGTAAAAGTTGGCATATTTATTTATACTGCAGGCACAAACTTAAAGTTGTTACTGGCAAATTATACAGTTTAGAAGTTGTATCAGCATGAGAAGGGGGAAAGAGATGGAGTATGGAAGAAAATGAGTCTGAGGGTTATTCTGAGAGGATGTGCTGTAAACCAGAGACCACATACTTTCTGGCAGACGCTTGCTAGCCGCCGGTCCACTTGGCAAAACATCTAGTGACTTGTTACCTTCAAAGATGATCAATCTTCTCAGGTCCAGTTGTCCGTGTTCACCATTTCAGTGTCTCCTGACGTCCGCGTTAATCAGCCCAGAAAAGCGGCACATCCTGGTTGGTTTTCAGAATAAAAGTGTTCTTGGATTTGAACACTCATTGTAGTCTGAGCTTAGAAGCTCAAAGTCGGTTTCCACAGCGAGCTTGCTGTAGAAACCTTACTGAGAGAACAAAGTCATTGGCGTTTGACTGGCGTTCCCCAGCTTTCAGGAGAAGGACATGGTTTAACTTCCCTCATGAAACCAGTTTGAGTTCCCCTGTAAACTGAAGCAAGACAGGAAGTTAGGGTTTTATGTGGAGGGCTGACCCAATCAAATCCACCCCGCTGATTGGCTGTGAACCAAAAAGAATGGGAGTGGCTTTGCCGTTCAGCGAGTTGAAGTCTGAAGGACAGGCAGGAAAAAACTGTTTAAAGAAACAGACAGATGGAATCGCCAGTAAAGTGATTATTTTGTCTAACTCATAGACAAAGCGGAGAAGTTTCACTTAACACATACCCTGACCTGTGCCATAGTTTTAAGCACCATCGTACTGCAGAATAAACCAGCATAAGAGTGACAACTCATGTTAATAACAGATTATCATAAAATGACAAAAGTTATAACTGTTGATCAATTCTGAATTAAATAGAACTTATGTTTAAACAACAGTTACTAACTAACCCAAGCCTGATTTTTGTTTATTCACACAAACACTTATAAAAGTGATCTGACTTAAATGCAATGATTCACACTAAAATGTTCCCAGGATGCTGCTTCATCATGCCTTAAAAGATGTATTGCAGTTTCAGTTAAACTGTTTTTTACTGCATTTGACAGTAAATCAGGAGTGAAAAAGGTCTTTCTGTTTTCATTTTAAATAATTTTAGTATTTAAAAATGAACTGGAGTGTCTGTGTGCACAGCATGACTTTAAATATGTTATTTCAAATAAAAATAAGTGATTTTATTGTTTTATTGACCTGTGACATTTCAAATCTTTTTTGCTATCTTTGTTTTGATTTTTGTGTGAAAATCAAGTCAAAATCAAGTCAAAAGATGCTTATTGATGGTTATTTTAAACTTGTTTATTTAAAATAAACTGGAGTGCACAGAATAACTGATGGAAATGTTCAATATTTATCATCTAAAACTAATTACTCTGACCCAATAATTATAACCCAGCTCACTTATATCAAATATTCTCTGTTCCCTTTAAACACTTATATTTGATAGTACAAACATGTTGTTTGCTTTTCTCCTTGATACAGAAAAGACAGTCTTCTAGCCTTGACAATGTTTGGATTAGATGTTCTTGTAGGATCAGAACCACGACTTGTTTGTTTTATCTGTAAGACGTCAGAGCTTGTCAAACTCCACCTGCTTCTTGTTTAAATAGCTTGTCATGTCCAGTACAATTCGGAATTGTGCTGGACAATGTATTTGAGACCAAACTAAGTTTCAAAAGACATTAAAAAGCCTTCCCCTTTGCAAAGTTTGTTTGTCTGTTTTAACACAATTCTCTTGTTTATCTTGTGTGGTTTTTATTAAGGTAACAGGGGTTTAAAATCCCCATCAATAACTTTAAAAGATATGCTGGTGAAGATTCTCAGTCGTCCGGGACATGATAAAATCAAAAAGGCGTTCAATACAAGATCAACTGGACTTCATTTGTTGCAAAAGACGTTTCGACCCCTATCCAGGGGGCTTTTTCAATTCACTGAAACCAAAATGTGAGCTTGTGGAGTTGTAACAGTCTAAAGAAATCACGCACCATCATATGTAAATTGCAAGCTGAGGTAACACATACATGTAAATTGATAGATCACACCTTAACAGTAGGGGTTTCCCTTGAGGTCTCTGGCAGAAGACACACAGTTGTATGTAGATTGACAAAAAACACCTCACAAACCAACAACAGAGGTTTCTCAAACAACTTTGTAGTCTAATTCATAGACAAGACACCTCTGCTTCCATCCGGTGTACAACGTCTGGGAATCAACCCCAAAACTGAGTTATAAGTCTTGGAAAGTTGAAATCTCAGACCTCTTCCTCTGTTAAGAGAAGGTTTTTCTCTCTTAACATAAACAGCTTCCTTCACACCCCTCTCAAACCATCTGTGCTCTCTGTCCAAAATTTGCACATTTTGGTCATCAAAAGAGTGACCTTTGTCCGTGAGGTGGAGGTGAACAGCTGAGTTTTGTCCAGAGGAGGTTGCTCTCCTGTGTTGGGACATTCTTTTGTGGATGGGCTACTTAGTTTCTCTAATGTAGCGGTCTGAGCAGTCCTTGCTGCACTGGACTTCGTACACCACACCACTCTGTTTGTGTGTGGGGGTTCTGTCCTTAGGGTGGACCAGCCTCTGTCTGAGAGTCCTGCTGGGTTTGAAGTGTACTGGGATGTTGTGTTTGTTGAAAATCCTTCTGAAATTCTCTGAGACTCCAGCAACATAAGGAATGACAATGTTTTTTCGTCTGTTAGTCTTTTTCTGTTCCTTATTGTGTTTAGCAGATTTCCTTGCTGACTTGACAAAAGCCCAGTTGGGATATCCACATGTTTGCAGAGATTTGTTGATGTGTTTCTGTTCCTTTTTCTTCCCTTCTGTCCTTGTGGGGATGTGTTCTGCCCGATGCTGTAAGGTTCTGATGACAGAAAGTTTGTGCTCCAGTGGATGGTGAGAGTCAAACAGGAGATATTGGTCTGTGTGGGTTGGTTTTCTGTAAACTTCAATGTTGAGACTGTCCTCTCCCTCCATATGCACCAAACAGTCCAAAAAAGGCAGCTTATTGTCGTTAGCATCCTCTCTGGTGAACTTGATGTTGTTATCAACCGAGTTAATGTGTCTGGTGAACGCTTCCACCTCCCTGGCTTGGATTTTGACCCAGGTATCATCCACATATCGGAACCAATGGCTTGGAATTGTCCCCTCATATGAGTTTAGGGCTCTCTGTTCCACTTCCTCCATGTAAAGGTTGGCAACAATGGGTGACACTGGAGATCCCATGGCACAGCCGTGCTTCTGTCTGTAAAATCTGTCATTGAACTTGAAATAAGTGGTGGAAAGGCAGAGATCCAGCAGGGTGCAGATGTGGTCTGGGGTGAAGTTGGTCCTTTTGTCCAAATCCTTGTCCTGTAGAAGTCGTTTTTTGACGGTTTCTACTGCTTCAGAAATGGGTATGCATGTGAACAGAGAAGTCACGTCATATGATACAAGAGTTTCTCCCGGGGTCAGCTTCAAATGTTGAACTTTGTTGGTGAAATCAATGGAGTTTTTTATATGATGAGGTGTGTTTCCAACCAGAGGAGCTAAAATACCAGCCAGATGTTTAGCAACATTGTATGTCACTGAGTTCATGCTGCTCACGATGGGTCTGAGAGGTGTATCTTCTTTGTGTATTTTTGGAAGTCCGTACAAACAGGGAGTGGCCTCCCCCGGGTACAATCTATAATACAATGATCGATTGATTGTTTTCTCCTTTTCGAGTTTTTGCAGATAATCAGTGACTTTCTTTTTAAAGGTGTTAGATGGGTCCCTCTTCAGGTGCTCATAGGTGTTCCTGTCACTCAGTAGTGCGGGTTTGAACTTTAAAAGATGCTGTTTTAAATTAAATGCATAGGTTTTAGCATGTGTTCTGTGTAAATGTTCTGCTATCTTTTATCCAGCAGATGTTCAAAGCTTATTTCTCAAATTCAAATTCAAGATATTTTTTATTGAATTTTTCATTTTTTCCTCCAAAAAACCCCCCCAATATCATTAAACAGCAAAGATGGTAATGAAACATTTGCATATAACCATTAGTGAAGACATTATTAAACTGAGTCAATCTGAATTGCAACATGTACATTATAATCCACACCAAAGGAAAAAAATAAAATAAAAAATAATCCCTACCCAATCACTGCCAAAAGGAAAAGGAAAAAATAAATAAAAGGTAAAATAGCCAAGAGACTGCATTAACCTGAATGAGTTGTGTTGTCAAAGAGACTGGAATAGATTCAGGAAAGGTCCCCAAACATTCTCAAATTTACCCTCTTTCTGTTGGAGTGTGAATCTGATTTTCTCCAGCTTTAAACAGGACATGATGTCAGCCAACCACTGAGCGTGAGTGGGTGGAGACAGTTCTTTCCTTCTTCTTCTTCTTCTTTCGGCTTTTCCCTTTTCAGGGGTCGCCACAGCGAGTCATCCTCCTCCACCTCACTCTGTCCTCTGCATCCTCTGTCCTCACTCCAACTACCTCCATGTCCTCTCTAACTGCATCCATATATCTCCTCTTTGGTCTCCCTCTTTGTCTTTTTCCTGGCAGCTGCATTTCTAACATCCTTCTACCAATATACCCACTGTCCCTCCTCTGGACATGTCCAAACCATCTCAGTCTGGCCTCCCTAACTTTATCTCCCAGTTGTTTAACATGTGCTGTACCTCTGATGATCTCATTCCTGATCTTATCCATCCTTGTCACTCCTAAGGAGAACCTCAGCATCTTCATTTCTGCCACTTCCAGTTCTTTCTCCTGTCTTTTTGTCAATGCCACTGTCTCCAGACCATACAACATAGCTGGTCTCACCACTGTCTTGTAAACTTTTCCTTTGACCTTTGCTGACACCTTTTTGTCACAAATCACTCCTGAAACTTTTCTCCATCCACTCCATCCTGCCTGGACTCTCTTCTTCCACTCCACTCCTGAAACTTTTCTCCATCCGCCTTTTTCACCTCTTTACCACATTCCCCATTTTCCTGGACAGTGGACCCCAAGTACTTGAAGTCCTGCACCTTTGTGACCTCTGCTCCTTGTAGCCTCACTGTTCCACTGGCCTCCCTCTCATTCACACACATGTACTCTGTCTTACTACGGCTGACTTTCATTCCTCTTCTTTCAAGAGCATACCTCCACCTCTCCAAGTTCTCTTCCACTTGTTCCCTGTTCTCACCACAGATCACAATGTCATCTGCAAACATCATAGTCCATGGGGATTCCTGCCTGACCTCATCTGTTAGTCGGTCCATCACCAGAGCAAACAAGAAGGGGCTCAGAGCCGATCCTTGATGCAATCCCACCTCCACCTTGAAGCTATCTGTCACTCCCACAGCACATCTCACCACTGTCCTGCTGTCCTCATACATGTCCTGTACCAGTCTAACATACTTTTCTGCCACTCCAGATTTCCTCATGCAATACCACACCTCTTCTCTTGGTACCCTGTCATATGCTTTTTCTAAATCCACAAACACACAATGGAGTTCTTTCTGACCCTCTCTGTACTTCTCTATCAACATCCTCAAAGCAAAGATGGCATCTGTGGTGCTCTTTCTTGGCATGAAACCATACTGCTGCTCACAGATAGTCACATCTTGTCTAAGTCTTGCTTCCACAACTCTCTCCCAGATCTTCATTGTGTGGCTCATCAACTTAATTCCCCTGTAGTTGCTACAACTCTGTACATCACCCTTGTTCTTAAAAATGGGAACCAGCACACTTCTTCTCCATTCTTCAGGCATTTTCTCACCCTCAAATATTCCATTAAATATTTGAGTCAAAAACCTCACTGCCATCTCTCCAAGACATTTCCAAACCTCCACTGGTATGTCATCAGGTCCTACTGCCTTCCCCTTCTTCATTCTTTTCAGAGCTTTCCGGACTTCACCCTCACTAATCTTTCCCACTTCCTGGTCCACAGTTTCTATGACCTCCACTCTTCTTTCTCTTTCATTCTCTTCATTCATTAGCTCCTCAAAGTAATCCTTCCATCTTCCCATCACACTCTCCTCACTTGTTAGAACATTCCCATTCCCATCTTTAATAAGCCTAACCTGCTGCACATCCTTTCCAGCCTGATCCCTCTGTCTTGCCAATCGGTACAAGTCCTTCTCGCCCTCTTTAGTGTCCAGTCTCCCATATAACTCATTGTACGCCCTCTGCTTTGCCTTAGCTACTTCCCTCTTTGCTCTATGTCCCATCTCCTTATATTCCTGTCTCCTCTCTTCAGTCCTCTCACTGTCATATTTCTTCTTGGCTAATCTCTTTCTTTGAATGGCATCCTGCACTTCACTATTCCACCACCAGGTTTCCTTATCATCCATTCTCTGTCCAGATGACACACCAAGTACCTTCCTACCTGTCTCTCTAATTACTGTTGCTGTAGTAGCCCAGTCACTTGGAAGCTCTTTCTTACCACCCAGAGCCTTTAACAGCTCGTCTCTGAATTTCTCACAACATTCTTCCTTCTTTAGCTTCCACCATTTGGTCTTCTTCTCTGGTTTTACTCTTTTTCTCTTCTTCGCAACAACAGTCATTCTACACACAACCATCCGATGCTGTCTGGCCACGCTCTCCCCTGCTACAACCTTACAGTCTCCAATCTCTCTCAGGTTTCCTCTTCTACACAGAATGTAGTCGACTTGTGTACTCCTTCCTCCACTCTTATAGGTCACTCTATGTTCCTCCCTCTTTTGGAAATAGGTATTGACTATAGCCATTTCCATTCTCTTGGCAAAATCCACCACCATCTGTCCTTCCTGGTTTCTTTCCTTGACACCAAACCTACCCATCACTTCCTCATCCCCTCTGTTTCCTTCACCAACATGTCCATTCAGGTCTGCTCCAATCACCACTCTTTCCTCCCTGGGAATACTCTCTATCACTTCATCCAAATCTTTCCAAAATGTATCTTTCTCCTCCCCATCACATCCAACCTGTGGAGCATAACCACTTACTATGTTTAGCATCAGACCTTCTACTTCTACCTTTAGACACATCACCCTATCTGACACTCTCTTCACCTCTACTACATTCTTTGCCAACTCCTCCTTCAGGACCACCCCTACTCCATTTCTCTTTCTATCCACACCATGGTAAAACAGTTTGAACCCTGCTCCAATACTGCGAGCCTTGCTGCCCTTCCACTTGGTCTCTTGGACACATAAAACATCTACCTTCCTTCTCTGCATCATGTCAGATAAAACATCTACCTTCCTTCTCTGCATCATGTCAGCCAGCTCTCTACCTTTGCCTGTCATTGTTCCCACATTTAGAGTTGCAACCCTCAGTCCTACATTCTTCACTTTCCTCTTCTCCCTCTGTCTCCGGACATGTTTCCCTCCTCGGGGTCTTTGACTAACAGCAGCACAATTTCCACCGGCACCCTGTTTGTCAACAGCACCGGTGCTGGTCGTTGTTAACCCGGGCCTCGACCGATCTGGTGTCGCTTAAATGAACTCACATGTTCGTTTTGGTCAAGTGTTTTATGTCAGATGCTCAGAACCCTCATCATTTATCCGGGCTTGGGACCAGAACCAGAGATGCACTGGCTGGTGCTCCATAGTGGCTGGATTCATCTCAGAAGATTCTGAAACCGTGGGATTTAAAGATCTTTAAAGGTCTGTAGAAGGCCATCATATGTATTTTATTGTTTATGAGGATTAAATAAGCCCTTTTTTTTTTTTATAAACACAGACTCACCTGCGGTCCTTTGAGCAGTTGACCCAACAGTCGGTTCTGATTCTGCTGGTCCTGATGTGGAGCCTAACAAAGCACCGTGGACTCGGCTCAGCTCGGCCCGGACTCCATCGTCCTCCAGCGGCTCGGTGTCGTACTGAAAGCTGGCACTATCAGAACCGATCTGAACCAGTTCAGACCCAGTTAATGTGTCAGCCGTCCCAGGAGGGCATGTTGGATCCAAACCAGCAACCGATGCAGAAAATTCTCCTTTAATCAAAATAAACTGAAACCTCCGGTCAGAGAACGTCCCCTGAATGTTCAGAAACTGTCCCCCGAACGTTCAGAGAACGTCCCCTGAATGTTCAGAAACTGTCCCCTGAACGTTCAGACAACGTCCTCTGAACGTTGTCATCAACGTCCTCTGAACGTTTGCAGAAAACGTTCACTGAACGTCCAAATGAAACTCCATAAAACGTTCAGAGAACGTCCCCTGAATGTTCAGAAACTGTCCCCCGAACGTTCAGAGAACGTCCCCTGAATGTTCAGAAACTGTCCCCTGAACGTTCAGACAACGTCCTCTGAACGTTGTCATCAACGTCCTCTGAACGTTTGCAGAAAACGTTCACTGAACGTCCAAATGAAACTCCATAAAACGTTCAGAGAACGTCCCCTGAATGTTCAGAAACTGTCCCCCGAACGTTCAGACAACGTCCCCTGAATGTTCAGAAACTGTCCCCTGAACGTTCAGAAACTGTCCCTTCAACGTTCAGACAACACAAACTTTTCAAGTTCCCAATCCACAGTTTTAAATTGAGATTTATTAGTGGAATCATGATGATATGTAGTTGTGCAAATAACTCTTGGCTATGAATTAATTCTACAGTACTAACATTAAAAATAACAGAGTCGAAAGTTATGATAAAAGAATCAGTTTATTACACATAAAGGCATCAGTATCATAATATAAAACAAATCCGTATATGAATAAAAAAAATGCATAACTGGCATCAGTTGTAACAAAATAGGTACAAAAATAGGTACAAAAAGAATCTGTACATGGCATGCTATGCATATGAAAAATATAATGCATCTACTTCAAAACTGCGTTGAGGCAAACAAAGCTAGGAACCACATTTGACCATCCATTGTGCAGCAGGAAACATATGGTTTACAAATCACTCCTTACATTTTTCCTTTATCCTCTTTAACATAAATTAAAGGATTAACAGAACAGCATAACACATCAAATGGAAAAGTCCACCTTTGGTACCTTTAAAAAAACAAAAGCTTTAGAATTACATTGGAGGGAGCTTATCAACTGGTGGCAAAACAAAATGTACCAGTACACAAACAAATCTAAAAGTACACAGCTCACATAGCTTTGGTCTGTACTTAACATTAATTTGTTTTTGTTTTTTATTAACATGCCTTCAGTTTTCTTTTGGATTTATAGCTGCAATACTGGCAGTAACACAAGAAATCCATCCATCCATCCATCCATCCATCCATCCATCCATCTTCTTCCGCTTATCCGGGGTCGGGTCGCGGGGGTAGCAGCCTAAGTAGGGAGGCCCAGACTTCCCTCTCCCCAGCCACTTGGAGCAGTTCCTCCGGGGGAATCCCAAGGCGTTCCCAGGCCAGCCGAGAAACATAGTCCCTCCAGCGCGTCCTGGGTCTTCCTCTGGGTCTCCTCCCGGTGGGACATGCCCGGAACACCTCACCAGGGAGGCGTCCAGGAGGCATCCTAACCAGATGCCCGAGCCACCTCAACTGGCTCCTCTCGATGTGGAGAAGCAGCGGCTCTACTCCGAGTCCCTCCCGGATGACTGAGCTTCTCACCCTATCTCTAAGGGAGAGTCCAGCCACCCTGCGGAGAAAACTCATTTCAGCCGCTTGTATCCGAGATCTTGTTCTTTCGGTCATAACCCAAAGCTCATGACCATAGATGAGGGTGGGAACGTAGATCGATCGGTAAATTGAGAGCTTTGCCTTTTGACTCAGCTCTCTCTTCACCACGACAGACCGGTACAGCGCCCGCTTCACTGCGGACGCTGCACCTATCCGCCTATCGATCTCACGCTCCAGTTTTCCCTCATTCGTGAACAAGATCCCGAGATACTTAAACTCCTCCACTTGGGGCAGGACCTCCTCCCCGACCCGGAGAGGGCATGCTACCCTTTTCCGGCTCAAGACCATGGCCTCGGATTTGGAGGAACTGATCCTCATCCCGGCCGCATCACACTCGGCTGCAAACCGCTCCAGTGAAAGTTGTAAATCACGAACTGATGAAGCCAGTAGGACCACATCATCTGCAAAAAACAGAGAAGCGATTCTAAGGTCACCAAAACGGATCCTCTCAACACCTTGGCTGCGCCTAGAAATTCTGTCCATAAAAGTTATGAACAGAATCGGTGACAAAGGGCAACCTTGGCGGAGTCCAACTCTCACCGGAAACGAGCCTGACTTACTGCCGGCAATGCGGACCAAGCTCTGACACCGGTCGTACAGGGACCTAACAGCCCTTATCAAAGGGCCTGGTACCCCATACTCCCGGAGTACCCCCCACAGAACCCCCCGAGGGACGCGGTCGAATGCCTTCTCCAAGTCCACAAAACACATGTAAACTGGTTGGGCAAACTCCCACGCACCCTCCAGGACCCTGCTGAGGGTGTAGAGCTGGTCCAGTGTTCCACGACCAGGACGAAAACCACACTGCTCCTCCTGAATCCGAGGTTCGACTATCCGACGGACCCTCCTCTCCAGAACCCCTGAATAGACCTTACCAGGGAGGCTTAAGAGTGTGATCCCCCTATAGTTGGAACACACCCTACGGTCCCCCTTTTTGAATAGGGGAACCACCACCCCAGTCTGCCAATCCAAGGGAACTGCCCCCGATGTCCACGCGATATTGCAGAGTCGCGTAAGCCAACACAACCCTACAACATCCAGAGCCCTAAGGAACTCCGGGCGAATCTCATCCACCCCCGGAGCCTTGCCACCGCGGAGCTTTTTAACCACCTCGGCGACCTCAGCACCAGAGATCGGAGAACCCGACCCAAAGTCCCCAGGCTCTGCTTCCTCAGTGGAAGACGTGCCAGTAGGATTGAGGAGGTCTTCGAAGTATTCCGCCCACCGACTCACAACATCCCGAGTTGAGGTCAGTAGCACGCCACCTCCACCATAAATGGTGTTGGTCTCGTACCTCTTTCCCCCCCTGAGACGCCGGATGGTGGACCAGAATCGCCTCGAAGCCGTACGGAAGTCATTCTCCATGGCCTCTCCGAACTCCTCCCACGCCCGAGTTTTTGCCTCAGCAACCACCCGAGCCGCATGCCGCTTGGACTGCCGGTACCTATCAGCTGCTTCCGGGGTCCCACAAGCCAAAAAGGCCCAATAGGACTCCTTCTTCAGCCTGACAGCATCCCTCACTGCCGGTGTCCACCACCGGGTTCGAGGGTTGCCACCTCGACAGGCACCAACAACCTTGCGGCCACAGCTCCGATAAGCTGCCTCGACAATAGAGGCGCGGAACACGGCCCACTCGGACTCCATGTCCCCCGCCTCCCTCGGAACGTGTTCAAAGCTCTCCCGGAGGTGGGAGTTAAAGCTCCGTCTTACGGGAGACTCTGCCAGACGTTCCCAGCAGACCCTCACAATACGTTTGGGTCTGCCAGGTCTGACCGGCATCCTCCCCCACCATCGGAGCCAACTCACCACCAGGTAGTGGTCAGTAGACAGCTCCGCCCCTCTCCTCACCCGAGTGTCCAAGACATGCGGCCGCAGATCAGATGAGACGACAACAAAGTCGATCATCGAACTGCGACCTAGGGTGTCCTGGTGCCAAGAGCACATATGGACACCCTTATGCTTAAACATGGTGTTCGTTATGGACAATCCATGACGAGCACAGAAGTCCAATAACAGAACACCACTCTGGTTCAGATCAGGGGGGCCGTTCCTCCCAACCACACCCCTCCAGGTCTCACTGTCATTGCCCACGTGAGCGTTGAAGTCCCCCAGTAGAACAAGGGAGTCCCCAGGAGGCGCACTCTCCAATACCCCCTCCAAGGACTCCAAAAAGGGTGGGTAGTCTGAGCTGCCGTTTGGTGCATAGGCACAAACAACAGTCAGAGCCCGTCCCCCCACACGTAGGCGAAGGGAGGCTACCCTCTCGTTCACCGGGGTGAACCCCAACGTACAGGCACCAAGATGGGGGGCAACCAGTATGCCCACTCCTGCTCGGCGCCTCTCACCAGGGGCAACTCCAGAGTGGAAGAGTGTCCAACCCCTCTCAAGGAAACTGGTTCCAGAGCCAGAGCCATGCGTTGAGGTGAGTCCGACTATTTCTAGTCGGAACCTCTCAACCTCACACACTAGCTCAGGCTCCTTCCCCACCAGAGAGGTGACATTCCATGTCCCAATGGCCAGCTTCTGTAGCCGAGGATCAGACCGCCAGGGTCCCCGCCCTCGGCCGCCACCCATCTCACATTGCACCCGACCCCTTTGGCCCCTCCCACAGGTGGTGAGCCCATGGGAAGGGGGACCCACGTCTCCTCTTCGGGCTGTGCCCGGCCGGGCTCCATGGGTAAAAGCCCGGCCACCAGGCGCTCGCCAGCGTGCCCCACCTCCGGGCCTGGCTCCAGAGTGGGGCCCCGGTGACCCGCGTCCGGGCGAGGGAAAACTTAGTCCATTAATTGTACTCATCATAGGGGTTTTTGGGCTGCGCTTCGTCTGATCCCTCCAGTAACACAAGAAATATGAAAGCTATATAAAATTACAGTCCCACCACAAATATGTTTAAAAAGTGTGCTGGTCATAATATTTTAAATAAGTTGATTTATTTCAGTAATTCCATTCAAAAAGTGAAACTTTCATTAAACTGATTTCAAGTTTATTTCTTTTAATGCTGATAATTAAAACCAACAACTAATGACAACCCTAAATTTAGTACCTCAGAAAATTAGACTATTACTTGAGATTAATTAAAAAAAATGTTTATAAATGTTGGCCAACTGAGAACTATGAACATGAAATGTACAATATGTACATCTTTGAATACTTAGTTGGGGGTCCTTTTGCAAGGACCATGGTACCATGTTCATACTTTTCAGTTGGCCAACATCTATAAAAA
>JBBPBX010011976.1:0-36961 GCA_038048925.1 Garcialebias charrua | reverse complement strand
ATATATATATATATATATTTATATATATATATATATATATATATATATATATATATATATATATATATATATATATATATATATATATATATACATATATATATATATATATATATATATATATATATATATATATATATATATATATATATATATATACATACATATGTTAAATGCCCCAGGCATGTAATTTATTTTAGTCGGAACATAAAAATTGTTTAAAGGTTTTGGAGGTTTTGTTTAAAGATTTTGAGCACAGACATGAGCTGTTTAGAGGTTGTGCATGTGTTGTTTAGAGGTTGTAGGAGCCTTATGCCGGTTACCCACTGCACAACTCGAAACGCGCCTGCCGTCCCCTTTTGGCCGTTGGTCACGGTCCCACTGAACCACTGAAGACCGTCTGATGACGTACACTAGGGGGTAGCAGAGGGAGGGGTCTCTAGCTTGTTTTCCGGGTTCAGTTGTGGCGTTAACTGCACCTCCGACGGTCTTCGATGAGATTAAAACTTTTTTTTATGTTTGGGGTGATCTACACTGGAGAGGACAGCAGCCTGTCAGCAGCAACTGTAAAAATGCCACGTTTCTTACCGGAGTTTGGTTCCAATTCCTGGAGGCTGGATCCGGTAAGTTTAAAAAGTTAAAAAAAAGTCCCGTTGTGGTTGTGTAATCAGATAGCAGAGGCTCTCTCGACTGTTTGCTGGACGCGTTGAGAAGCCAGAGATCGAATTTTATGGCGTTGGCAGTTCGACGCCGACGCGCGCGTGTGCAGGCTGCCCCCGCGTCGCTTCGATCACTTGAATCGCGCCACTTCCTTGTTCGCCGTCACTCCACGCGTCTCCTCCATAGACTTTGAATGTAAACCGGCCGCTTCGGCCGCTCGACAAAGGGGGGCAGTGGGTAACAGGCATAATTGATTGTAGCTGGTGCTCATTAACTGTAGGTGGAGGTAGTTGCTCCCTCTCTCTATATTAGGTCCAAGCCACATAGCAATAGGAGGTCCAAGTGAGCCGTGTTGAAGCAAGCAGGAGAGATCCAAACAGAGGTCCAAGCTGATCCAGGAGAAGCAGCTGATGCAGAAACAGCAGACCTGATGCAGGTTTTGCAGCAAGCAAAGGAGGTCCAAGTGAGAGTGGCAGCAAGCAGAGATCCAGCAGAGGTCCAAGAAGAGGTCTGAGCTGCTCCAGGAGAAGGAGACCAGGATGCAGAAACAGCTGACCTGATGAAGAAACAGCAGACCTGATGAAGAAACAGCAGAGCTGATGAAGAAACAGTAGAGCTGATGAGAAGTCTGCAGCAGCAGCAGCAGCAGTGTGAGAGGAGCCATGAAGCCATTTGGTTGAATCCACTTGAGGAGGCCGTTTGATGAGCTGTTTGAAGAGGAAGCTGAAACCTTCCATTGTGACCTGCTGCTGTGTGTTAAGAAGAGGAAGCTGAATCCCTCTGTTGTGGAGACCTGCTGTCGTGAGGAGCTGGGTGCTGAAAACCAGGAGCCCTGAGTGACCTGCTGGACTTTGAGTTTTTTTGTTATTAATCATCCAGAAGCTGATTTTGAGAAGCCCAATGTTTTTCTTTAATCACCTTTTTTTTAGGACACAGACTCGGAGAGCCTAAAATAAACTTTTTTTTTTAAACATCCTTTCTATGTCGTGTCCTTGTATGCTACGTGCCTTCGGGTCGTAACATATAATGGTCTCTCGTCCGGGATCTGAACAAGACAAGAGCTACATATTTTTCCCTAATTTTTGATGAAAATATAATGGACGCCTCGTCCAGGATTTGAACGAGAACGAGATTTGAACGAGACAAGCTATTTTTTCCCCCCTCATTTTTGGTAAATTATAATGGGAGCTCGTCACGTGTGCTATTTTTGGAGCTGTTGTTTTTTTGCATTTTTGAACTGACTTAGTAGTGCGAATTGTGTGTTCGCTGTCAGCTGGCTCTTTGTGAAACGTTCAGGAGCAGCTCGGATGTTTGTGTTTTGACTAGTTTATGTAACAGACGTTTTGTGGTAGTGAGCTGTTTAAAACAGTATTTTTATTACAACAATGGGGTTGGATAGGACAAACCGTTTGAAAGAATTGGATATAAAAATAAGAGAGATGAAGATTAAGTTTGAGCAACGAAGATTAGAATGTCAAAATAAGATTCATCAGAAAGAATTAGAGCTAGGTGTTGAACATGTTCCATTTTATGAGGTGGCACTGTTTTCTAGCTTTTTTGTTGCAGACGTCCCTGAACTTGAGAACCCTAAACTTGTGAAACCTGAACTTGAGAAAAGTGAAAAACTTGAGAAAAGTGAAAAACTTGAGAAAAGTGAAAAACTTGAGAAAAGTGAAAAACTTGAGAAAGACTTGACTATGAATTTGGTGTTGGTCACTCCAGAGGTGTCACCACTGGTGGAAGTGCAATGCAAAAATGATGATGATGATGATGACATTGATCTGAGTGACTGTTTTTTTTTCTTCTGAATTATAAGATGTCCCAGTGAGCATTGTTTCAGAGGAGCCAAGCCTAACTGTCCATCCTGCTCCTCTGTGTACCCTTTCATTTTGTTCACAGGAGGTTGTGAGTGTGCTACAGGACGTTGTGGAGCCTTTAGCTGAATCAGCAGCATGGAGTGATAGTTTGCTGTCTGTGGGTGATGACCTGATGGAACAGTTTGAATATGTAGACAGTGATTGTGTTAACTCTCAATGCTTTTTCTGCAGGGTGCCTGATGACAGTGCTGGTGCAGCTACAACAATGTTACTGTCAAGTGATGGAACTGATGACACAGAGGTGGACAATTTCCCTCTGGTTGTTGGAAAAAACCCTGATCTTCAGACTAGCATTAATCTGAATGTTGGTGAGAGTGCTGCTAAACTGAGGCCTTGTGATGTACAACCTGACCGGCGACGCCTTTTTGGGTTTCAGGTATTCTGAAGGCGACTGTTAGTTGTGTGTGATGTGTGTTGTTGAGTTTTTTTTGCTTTGTTGTTAGTGTATATGTTAAGATTTTTTGGTTTCATTTACATGGGTGATGAGCATGTTGTAACATGGCTTCATCATCCCATGTAAATTCTTGTGTGGTAGGGTGTTACATGCCCCAGGCATGTAATTTATTTTAGTTGGAACATAAAAATTGTTTAAAGGTTTTTGAGGTTTTGTTTAAAGATTTTGAGCACAGACATGAGCTGTTTAGAGGTTGTGCATGTGTTGTTTAGAGGTTGTAGGAGCCTAATTGATTGTAGCTGGTGCTCATTAACTGTAGGTGGAGGTAGTTGCTCACTCTCTCTATATTAGGTCCAAGCCACACAGCAAAAGGAGGTCCAAGTGAGCAGTGTTGAAGCAAGCAGGAGAGATCCAAACAGAGGTCCAAGCTGATCCAGGAGAAGCAGCTGATGCAGAAACAACAGACCTGATCCAGGAGAAGCAGCTGCAGATGAAACAGCAGACCTGATGCAGGTTTTGCAGCAAGCAAAGGAGGTCCAAGTGAGAGTGGCAGCAAGCAGAGATCCAGCAGAGGTCCAAGAAGAGGTCTGAGCTGCTCCAGGAGAAGGAGACCAGGATGCAGAAACAGTAGACCTGATGCAAAAACAGTAGCCTGGCCCTCGCCTTCCTGCACAGCTCCGTTCAATTCTCATTTCCCTTCACTGCACAGTCTGGGACTTCTCTCATAGACAACAATTTCTCCGGTAGATTTTTGACCGGACCAATCAGAGAACAGAAGGGGCGAAGTTTTAGGCCCCTAACCCACGCACCCACCTGTCCCAGCGCAGCCAGCGAGCATTCGCTTGTTCTCATTCAAAGCGATGCAAAGCGATGCAGGACTGTTTTATATGTTTATATGATGGGGTAGTGGCAGAGAATCGGACTTGTTATCCGAAGGACCCAGGTTCGAACCCCGGCCACGGCACACCATCTTGGGGTGTCTATGAGTGCACATCTATTTGGGCAGCACGGTGGCACAACTGGTAGAGCCGTTGTCTCTGAGCGAGAAGGTTGCCGGTTCAAATCCCGGTCCGGGGGCCTTTCTGGGTGGAGTTTGCATGTTCTCCCCGTGCATGCGTGGGTTTCCTCCGGGTACTCCGGTTTCCTCCCACAGACCAAAAAACATGCATGTTAGGCTGATTGGTGACTCTAAATTGACCCTAGGTGTGAGTGAGAGAGTGGATGGTTGTTTGGTGTGAGTGAGACAGGTCCCTCTTGTAAATGAGTCCCCGTGACTCAACGAGGCTAGCCTGTATAAATAAAGGTTGAATGAATGAATGAATATGTGACACAAATTTATTAATTTCCCCTTCTTAATCCCTTATCTGGAGTTTTCTTTTGTTTTTTTCTCCCAAAAGTCAAGTAATCGCTCCCTCCTCCTCCTTCTCCTCCTCACCCTCCGCTGAGTGTATGAACAAGGAAATGCCTCAGGTTGTCACAAGAGAATTAAAGTCAGGTTTTAAGTTGCTACCGAGTCCCATCAGATTTCCTGGTCTTCTGGTGTGTTGGACCAGTGATCCATGGTTTTATTTTATTTTATTAGGACGTTTTATTAACATATAAACACAGAATGAATGGAGCGAGAGAAAATTCAGCAGGAGGCGGAGCTGAAGTCAAGTTCAGTAGACCACGGGGGAGCAGCCATCAGCAGAGGCCACGCCTCCAGCAAGAATTGGTTGTCAATGGAGAAAGTCCAGACACTTGTCTGAAGCGAAGTGAAGGACAAGAGTCTGGTTTTAACCAGGCTACAGAAACAGTAGACCTGATGAAGAAACAGCAGAGCTGATGAGAGGTCTGCAGCAGCAGCAGCAGCAGCAGTGTGAGAGGAGCCATGAAGCCGTTGGCTGAATCCACTTGAGGAGGCCGTTTGATGAGCTGTTTGAAGAGGAAGCTGAAACCTTCCGTTGTGACCTGCTGCTGTGTGTTAAGAAGAGGAAGCTGAATCCCTCTGTCGTGGAGACCTGCTGTCGTGAGGAGCTGGGTGCTGAAAACCAGGAGCCGTGAGTGACCTGCTGGACTTTGAGTTTTTTTGTTATTAATCATCCAGAAGCTGATTTTGAGAAGCCCAATGTTTTTCTTTAATCACCTTTTTTTAGGACACAGACTCGGAGAGCCTAAAATAAACTTTTTTTTTTAAACATCCTTTCTGTGTCGTGTCCTTCTATGCTACGTGCCTTCGGGTCGTAACATATAATGGGCTCTCGTCCGGGATTTGAACAAGACAAGAGCTACATATTTTTCCCTAATTTTTGATGAAAATATAATGTCCAGGATTTGAACGAGAACGAGATTTGAACGAGACAAGCTATTTTTTTGCCCCTAATTTTTGGTAAATTATAATGGGAGCTCGTCACGTGTGCTATTTTTGGAGCTGTTTTTTTGCATTTTTGAGCAGACTTAGTAGTGTGAATTGTGTGTTCGCTGTCAGCTGGCTCTTTGTGAAACGTTCAGGAGCAGCTCGGATGTTTGTGTTTTGAGTAGTTTATGTAACAGACGTTTTGTGATAGTGAGCTGTTTAAAACTGTTTTTTTATTACAACAATGGGGTTGGATAGGACAAACCGTTTGAAAGAATTGGATATAAAAATAAGAGAGATGAAGATTAAGTTTAAGCAACGAAGATTAGAATTTCAAAATAAGATTCATCAGAAAGAATTAGAGCTAGGTGTTGAACATGTTCCATTTTATGAGGTGGGACTGTGTTCTAGCTTTTTTGTTGCAGACGTCCCTGAACTTGAGAACCCTAAACTTGTGAAACCTGAACTTGAGAAAAGTGAAAAACTTGAGAAAAGTGAAAAACTTGAGAAAGACTTGACTGTGGATTTGGTGTTGGTCACTCCAGAGGTGTCACCACTGGTGGAAGTGCAATGAAAAAATGATGATGATGATGATGATGATGACATTGATCTGAGTGACTGTTTTTTGTTTTTTTCTTATTAGAAGACGTCCCAGTGAGCATTGTTTCAGAGGAGCCAAGCCTAACTGTCCATCCTGCTCCTCTGTGTACCCTTTCATCCTGTTCATAGGAGGTTGTGAGTGTGCTGCAGGACATTGTGGAGCCTTTAGCTGAATCAGCAGCATGGAGTGATAGTTTTCTGTCTGTGGGTGATGACCTGATGGAACAGTTTGAATATGTAGACAGTGATTGTGTTAACTCTCAATGCTTTTTCTGCAGGGTACCTGATGACAGTGCTGGTGCAGCTACAACAATGTTACTGTCAAGTGATGGAACTGATGACACAGAGGTGGACAATTTCCCTCTGGTTGTTGGAAAAAACCCTGATCTTCAGACTGGCATTAATCCGAATGTTGGTGAGAGTGCTGCTAAACTGAGGCCTTGTGATGTACAACCTGACCGGTGATGCCTTTTTGGGTTTCAGGTATTCTGAAGGCGACTGTTAGTTGTGTGTGATGTGTGTTGTTGGTTTTTTTTGCTTTGTTGTTAGTGTATATGTTAAGATTTTTTGGTTTCATTTACATGGGTGATGAGCATGTTGTAACATGGCTTCATCATCCCATGTAAATTCTTGTGTGGTAGGGTGTTACATGCCCCAGGCATGTAATTTATTTTAGTCGGAACATAAAAATTGTTTAAAGGTTTTTGAGGTTTTGTTTAAAGATTTTGAGCACAGACATGAGCTGTTTAGAGGTTGTGCATGTGTTGTTTAGAGGTTGTAGGAGCCTAATTGATTGTAGCTGGTGCTCATTAACTGTAGGTGGAGGTAGTTGCTCACTCTCTCTATATTAGGTCCAAGCCACACAGCAAAAGGAGGTCCAAGTGAGCAATGTTGAAGCAAGCAGGAGAGATCCAAACAGAGGTCCAAGCTGATCCAGGAGAAGCAGCTGATGCAGAAACAGCAGACCTGATCCAGGAGAAGCAGCTGCAGATGAAACAGCAGACCTGATGCAGGTTTTGCAGCAAGCAAAGGAGGTCCAAGTGAGAGTGGCAGCAAGCAGAGATCCAGCAGAGGTCCAAAAAGAGGTCTGAGCTGCTCCAGGAGATGGAGACCAGGATGTAGAAACAGCAGACCTGATGAAGAAACAGCAGACCTGATGAAGAAACAGCAGACCTGATGAAGAAACAGCAGAGCTGATGAGAGGTCTGCAGCAGCAGCAGCAGCAGTGTGAGAGGAGCCATGAAGCCATTTGGTTGAATCCACTTGAGGAGGCCGTTTGATGAGCTGTTTGAAGAGGAAGCTGAAACCTTCCGTTGTGACCTGCTGCTGTGTGTTAAGAAGAGGAAGCTGAATCCCTCTGTCGTGGAGACCTGCTGTCGTGAGGAGTTGGGTGCTGAAAACCAGGAGCCCTGAGTGACCTGCTGGACTTTTTTTGTTATTAATCATTCAGAAGCTGATTTTGACAAGCCCAATGTTTTTCTTTAATCACCTTTTTTTAGGACACAGACTCGGAGAGCCTAAAATAAACTTTTTTTTTAAACATCCTTTCTGTGTCGTGTCCTTGTATGCTACGTGCCTTCGGGTCGTAACAACATATATATATATATATATATATATAAATATACATATATATACACAGCCACTAGGGAGCACAAGCCAGTGTATCTCTTGTGCCGGTCCCAAGCCCGGGTAAATGGTGAGGGTTGTGTCAGGAATGGCATCCGATGTAAAACACTTGCCAAAACCATAATGCGAGTTCATCAAAGTGAAACCATACCGGATCGGTCGAGGCCCGGGTTAACAACGTCCGCCACCGGTGCTGTTGACAAACAGGGTGCCGGCGGAAATTGTACTACTGTTAGTCGAAGACGCCGAGGAGGAAAACGTGTCAGGAGACAGAGGGAGAGGAGGAAAGTGAAGAATGTAGGACTGAGGGTTGCAACTCTAAATGTGGGGACAATGACAGGCAAAGGTAGAGAGCTGGCTGACATGATGCAGAGAAGAAAGGTAGATGTTTTATGTGTCCAAGAGACCAAGTGGAAGGGCAGCAAGGCTCGCAGTATTGGAGCAGGGTTCAAACTGTTTTACCATGGTGTGGATAGAAAGAGAAATGGAGTAGGGGTGGTCCTGAAGGAGGAGTTGGCAAAGAATGTAGTAGATGTGAAGAGAGTGTCAGATAGGGTGATGTGTCTGAAGGTAGAAGTAGAAGGTCTGATGCTAAACATAGTAAGTGGTTATGCTCCACAGGTTGGATGTGATGGGGAGGAGAAAGATAAATTTTGGAAAGATTTGGATGAAGTGATAGAGAGTATTCCCAGGGAGGAAAGAGTGGTGATTGGAGCAGACCTGAATGGACATGTTGGTGAAGGAAACAGAGGGGATGAGGAAGTGATGGGTAGGTTTGGTGTCAAGGAAAGAAACCAGGAAGGACAGATGGTGGTGGATTTTGCCAAGAGAATGGAAATGGCTATAGTCAATACCTATTTCCAAAAGAGGGAGGAACATAGAGTGACCTATAAGAGTGGAGGAAGGAGTACACAGGTCGACTACATTCTGTGTAGAAGAGGAAACCTGAGGGAGATTGGAGACTGTAAGGTTGTGGCAGGGGAGAGCGTGGCCAGACAGCATCGGATGGTTGTGTGTAGAATGACTGTTGTTGCGAAGAAGAGAAAAAGAGTAAAATCAGAGAACTTCTGGGCTGATGTGGTGAATAAAACTAAAGTACAGCATTTTCTGGTGTATAGGTCGCACCTGTGTATAGGTCGCATTGTCCAATTATCACCAATAGATTGGAAAAATCCCTAGATAGGTCGCACTGGTGTATAGGTCGCACCTACGTTTAGCTCTGCTGCAAATGTCTGCCACAGGAGCGCACAGCAAGGCTTTTAAGAAGATTAACACTTAAAAACAATTATTTGTTTGATAAAAATTATAGCAAATATATGTCTGAGCTGAACTTTTCCTTAATAAATGAACGTAATTGTGAAATGAGCTGGATTTAAAAATTTGTTTCGCCGAAAGTGATAACAAGCCATATATAGGTCGCACCTGTGTATAGGTCACAGGCCTTGAAATAACTCATAAAAAGGTGCGACCTATACACTGGAAAATACGAACATTTTTCAACATTCTCGCCTGAACACTATTTTAATTGAATTTGATTTGAGAGGAAACAGAACAGGGAATAAAGTCGGCATGGACTAATGTTTCTTTGGATTCAGTGTGCTAAAACTTATCCAGACCTGGAAAACACTCAAATCAAATTCCAGACTTTCCCAGACTATTCAAGGGTTAACCCCAAAAATACACTACATGCGTTGCAGCTCCGCCCCGCTCCGGTCCGACCTCCGCAGCAAATACGCACCCATTATAATCAATGACAGAGTTTACACTGGCTCCGCACGGCGGCGGCAAGCTGCGGAGAGCGGACGGCAGTCCGTCAAAATTAGAAATTTTTCTATTTCTGCCGGACGCCGGAGCTGTGCCGGAGTCAACTTTTGAAGATTACGTCGCACCAACAGGAAAAGGAACGAGCACAACTTCCGTATTTACAAAATAAAATCACCACGGGCGGACTAATCCTAGCTCTATACGGATTTATTTGTACAAAAATGCTGTCAAACTATCATTTCTGACTACGCCTACAAACGCAATACAAGAAATAAAAAGAAATACAAGAAATAAATAAAGTATTTTATTCTGAAATGTAATACATCACATCCTGTTGCTCAAACCATGTCCTGTCGCTCATTTACGAGAGAATATCAAGGCAGCAGTATCTACAGTTGTTCTCTTTCTTCCACCGAGTGAATAGCCTATATGCCACGGGTAGTGGTGACGTACTTCCGTTAAAATGTGACCCGTAGGCTTCACTTCCGGTTCTGGTCGACAGCAGTTGTTTTTAGCGGTAGCTTCTAGAACTAGACCATGTAAAAGACACAAAAGATAAATTATCTGCGAGCTACTGGTACAACAAGAGAGATTTGTTGTGTGCCGTTGTGTCCAGTGAATAGCAGGTACAATAGAGCGCTTAGTTTTTTATATTTTAATGCCAGAGTTCGTGGCTAACCGAGTTAGCCTTAAAGCTAACACTCGGTTGTAGCTGGCGTTTTAAACCTCAGAATATTCAAGAGCCAGCATCAAACAGTGGTTAAAAATGAGCTGTACCTGCATTGTTCGAGTGTCCCTTCCACTTCCATGACCGGGGCTTTGGCAGAGAAGCAGAGAAGACAGCGAGGAGGAGGAGAACACAGCAGCTGCAGCTCAGTAAGAAACATGAATATGACTCGACTCCACTTGTAGATTTAATGTTGGAGTCATGATGAGTGATTTAATAAAAGTTTGTAACTACATACTTTTAAAATAATATTCCGATTTTAACATATGTTTTCTAATTTGTAAATATGTTTGTAAACTCTTAGTAACTTCAGGGCTGTTACACCTCTGAAATATTCTCTGCTGTTTCCTTTAATATGAAACCAGAACTGTTTCACTTCAATTAAACTTTTATTTCCTGAGATGTAATTATTTATTTTAAAGCATAACTCTCATAAAGAGTTCTCCGTTTGGTTTTTTACTTGTAGGTAAATATGAACACTTGGTGGTTTTTTTTCCAGCTTTGCATCATCTGACCTCCTGCTCTGCCATTCATGGTCGGTGTTCACCAAGAACTGAGAGGAACTCCCCATCAAGTTCAACTTGTGTTTATTTGTCTTATACAGGTTAACACAGAGTTAACAGTACAATGAAGTGCTCAGGATGAGAAGAGCAGATTTGACTTGCTAAAAATCAAAGAACAAACTACTGTACGTATACTAAAAGCATGCACAGTGAAAAAGTAATTATAATATTCACAAAGTCCTGAAGAGAGACGGATATAACAATGCAGCAGGATGAATTTGAATTAACTACTGCAAGTATTTCAAGCTAGTAATATAAGCTAACATGCACATAAAGTTTTAAATATATATATATATATATATAATATATATACACATACAGTATATATAATAATATATAATTATATGTATATATATATATATATATATATTAAAACTTTATGTGCATATATATGTATGCACATAATCAACATTACACAGGTTGTGTGACAAGTTATTGCACAAGTACTGTAGTGACATTGAGATTTAATTATTAGTTATTACCAGTTGTTCAGTGTTATTTATTGATTATTTAACCACACCACCCCGTCAACTCATACCCTGCAGCCCGTTGAGTTCTTCCTGTTCTTAAATGACCTTGACCTTGGATCAAAGCAACGGGACCTTGCTGACCCGTACGGTGTCCATCAGTCCACGGTCAGACGGATTTTCACAGCAACTTTGTATTGACAGTACTCGGCTCTACCTGAAGAGCAGATATGCAGAAATCTACCTGCAGACTTCAAGGACTACCCTGACACTACAGTCACACTACTTACTACTTGTAAGAAAATAAAATGTTCAAAACATTCTGACTTTTGTCTTCATTGATGTGTTATCACCCAAAAAAAATGTGTACTGTATTTTGGTTTAAGACAGGCTTAGAGTCGTTTTAGCCATTTTATTAAAAAGAAATTTGATGATAATGTTACATTACTGTACAAAACGTATGAGTCAAGCTAAATGAGGCACAATATTTAAACACTGTTTAAATTATATTATTATTATTACATCTTCTGACTAACTCCCAGCTTCCTCGACTGCTTTTGGAGATTTAAAAACATGTAATCAGTCAGATTACAGTGCCTCAGTGGAACAACTTGTTTGTTGTTGTTTGGATCCAATCTCAGCTCCTCACTGCTTCCCTCATGTTTGAGCTGTAGTGGTGGTGTCTTCCCACGTCTCACAAACATCTAGGATGGACCAGGGGTTCCCTCATCATCACCAACACCTGCCGTGTCCTGTGCAGTGAAAGAAAACATCTCTTATTAAGACCTGCTACAAACAGTGATTTAACAGGTTTGACTTCAGCTCAACTTTTGTAAACAAACTTGAATTAAAATAACTTTTGTTTCTAAATCTGCTCTAAATCTGCCTCCATGTTTGAAACTGAACTGTCAGGTGGCTTTGACTCAACAGTGGGGCTTCTGGTTCTCTTCCTCATGGACTGTGAACACTCAGCCATAACTGTCACTTCTCCTGCCTCCTTGTTTGAAACTAACATTTGTGTTAATAAGAAAACATTGTACAGACAAAACACGTTTACTCAACAGATTAGCAAGGCTAACTATGTTAGCTGTGTTAGCCTACGAGGTAGTTTGGTGAACTGAAAACAAATACCGACTTACCTTCATATTTATTTATGTAGTTGGACACAAAGCTTAAATCCTTTATCCTTCTTAATGTGGGCGCTTTAGAGAAGGTCTGAATTATTCTGTAGACATTATTAACAGTGACTGTCGGCAAGTCCTGCAGAGATCTCGTGAAGAACGCCATCGCTAACACCGTGTTGACTGCATACCGGAAGTGCGTCTTACGGGTGAAGAATGCGGAAGTGATGGAACGGAAGTCCGTGGCATATAGCCTATTGTTTTGTTCTGACTTACTTATTTATCACTTGATTTATCGCGCGATCTCGCAATTCTCACGCATGCGTCTCGGAGCAGCGCATCCACTCGGACCTGAGCTGAGCGCAGGTAATGGAAATTGGACTCGCTCAGCTGCGACCTGCGGAGCGGGGCGGAGCGGAGCCGCGTGTAGTGTATTTTTGGCGTAAGAGTAGCCCTTCAAGGCCTTTCAGAACTCTTACCAATGGATATTTTTCCTTCAATCTTTTCCAGCACGAAGCGAGCCTGGTTAGACAGTTTGGCGGCCTCTGAGCCCAGACTACCCAGCAGCCAGTCCTTCCTCAGTTTGTAGTAATGCAGGCGAAGTTCAAAGAACTCTTTCAGGATGTCTTGGACTGAATCGTACCTCTTCAAACAGCCCATGTGATCAAACAGCACCTAGACAGGATAGAGGTTACAAAATAAAAGTTAAAACACACCAGAATTACTTTAAAACAAGAAGTTGTGATCCTGGTAGGGGTACCATTGAGTTGCAGGTAAGACTGGACTGCAGTTTGAAGACTTTGTGTAGGCCGACCGCCTCGGCTTGTGCCAGCTTCTCCTCTGACATGCGGACCACAAACTTAACTGTTGCATCAGTGTGGTATTCCTTATAATCATTGATGAGAGCTGGGGTTTTATCAGAGCCTAGCAGCATGGGCTCAAGAACCGACTCCTTGTAGGCCTGCAGGGAAAAGACAGATCAAAGCAAGCAAGCAAACAAACAAGCAAACAAAAAACAAACAAACAAAGCCACCCAGCCACCCATCCATCCATCCATAAATCCATTCTGAGGACAGGAGCTGGACCATACCTGTGTCCAGGTCCGGACAGGAAGTTCTATGATCTCAACGGTGTTCTTATCCAGGACCGATACCTCTCCACTGACCAGGTACTGGTTGTGTCCCAGCTCATGGATCACCCCTTTGAAGTTTTTGTAGTTGGGAAGCTGCGTTCACACACACAGACACACACAGTTTACTACTGAGAAATACTTAAAGCCCAACACCCACCATGTTTTCAAATTGCATCGCCATTAATATTTATTAGTTTATTTAAAAATAATACAGGAGCGTTTACTTATATTGTGGAGAAATAACACTAAATGTGTTATTTCATGATTTATAGCAGATTTTAGCATGCAGCTCCGGGAAAATCTGCCCCTCTCCATATATGGGCATTCACTTGGGCATTCACGTCACCAAAGTGACGCCTTGGAGTTACAGGCGAGCGAGCGAGGAAAAGAAAAAGGAAGCATTTTTAAATATTCCCTAAAGCTGCCTGTGTTGTGTTGATTAATCCTGCTGTCGCTCACTCATATTCTGAGCGAGCATCCACTTAGACATACTAGTTTAATTCGTTTGATCGCGACAAATTCATTCATTTCCGCATCGACTTTTTATTCTCTCCCCCCCGTGATCAAAAAGGCAGCCAGAGCCAGCCTCGCAGCTGAGCTCTGCCCGCGCGCGTGCTTCCCGACCCCGTATCAAGGCTGACGAGAGCAAATACAGTGCATACACTCGAGGGAGCAAATTACACCGGCACGAGGAACTTCAAAGGTGACCAGCAGAACGAGGAGCCAGAGACGCGCGCGGCTCGCTCCTCAGGGGCAGAATGACTGAGAGCAGCAAAAGGTCCGCAGCGGTGTTATAAAATAAATAATAAATAAAATCAGAGCGCTGGTCCATATACGTACACACAAATGCACAAGGAAATATGCAGAAAATATGCCGTTTTAACTACCACTCTCTCTCATAAACCTCCATGGAAACTCACTCCTACCTTCTGCCTTCTGGGTGGAGATCATGTAACAAAAGGCATGACCCTTCGGGACTATTCGGCCAGGTTTCCGGATTCATTCGGGAGTGGGTTGTTTTTTTTTGTTTTTTTTAACCCTCGCCTGGCCCAAATGCAAAAATGAAAATAGACCTAATAATAAATTACTGTAATGTACAATATGGTGAATTGTTAGTGTCATGGTGGGTGTTGTCCTTTAAATAAATTTACTGCACAAATAGCGGATTTATAAAACAATCAGATTCTTCAAAAACCAAGAACATTCAGTCGTGGAGCTTCAACTCTACTTGTTTTAGTTACACCGTTGTTAGAATAAAACGTGGAATTAAAAACTTCACAATAAGAGCCTTTCCAAAGGGACTGAATGAAACCATCTAAATATGTTATTAATGAGTTTGTAAACACTTTATAAACTTGTCATGTGTTGAAGAAGGCTCACTATCTGACAAGATAAAGTGTTGCACTTTATTTTGGCAAAAGTAATTTATTGGTGGTTGCTCAAAACTTTAATAACCACAGCAAATGTTTTAGAATATTTTTAGTGCCTACATGCAGGTAAACTCCTGACAAATGATTACCGGTAAATGTGTGCTCTGCATTTGACCCATCACACATCAGGCACACCCAGGTGGAGCAGCTATTGAAGCACCTGCTCCCCAGGTGCTCAAGGGCACCGAAGCATATGGGTATGGTGGAAAATCAAATCTGCGACTTTCTTGTCCAAATCCGGTTGCCCTACCACTGCACCACAGGCTGCTAATCTAACAGTTATCTGTTGTTATCGATTCATAAATTGATTACAAACTCGTGATGAACCCACTGAAAAAAAAAGAATGGAGTCCTTGTTCTGAAGTGGTACCAGCCCGATGACAGCAGGTACCATCTGGTTTACTGACTGGGAATAGTAAATGGTAAATGGACTGTACTTACGTAGCACCTTTCTATCTTATCCAGATACTCAAGCTCTTTACAACAAAATCTGTGTCCCCATTCATACTCTACTAGATCTGTACAAATACTAATCAGAGCGTTATCATATTCATACACAGAGGGGACACACATCAGAGGCAATGAGGGGTTCAGTGTCTTGCCCAGGGGCACTTCAGCATGTAACTGCTGGTGGAATAGACCTTTTACCAGTTTACGTAATCACGCAAAGCACGCCTGAAACGAACATTCTGATTGGACGGCAAAATGCTGCGTCGATTCGAAATCGGAAGTAGGGGCTAAGTAGGAAGGAGCCGAGGAGCTTTGTAATGATAGCGAGTTGTAATTTAGAAGCTTGGTTTCTTAAAATAGTGGACAACCACTGGTCAAAATGCCAACCACTGGTCAAAATGCCTGAACATTGTGCCGCGGATACGAGAGGAGGTGATTGTGTGCGCTGATGGAAAATGGGGAAATCCTTCAGGCTTTTTGCGAATGTCCAGCAGGGTGAGTTAACTCTTGTGTAGTTTTCAACAACCTGTATATCCAAGCGTCAGAAATGTTTTAAATTTCTCTCACCAATACTTCTGATATTTAGACTGATTTGGTTATTTTATTTTATCATGTCCTGGACGACTGAGAATCTTCACCAGCAGATTTGGTTATTGTTACAGGTTTAACATCTTCTGTTAGCTGCTATAACTTATGCCATGTCATAAGAGCCGTCAGTACAGTTTGTAAACAAAAACATGACATTTGAGTCAGTTACACAAATGTTCGTCCTCATTTCTTATTTGATTTCTGTAAACTATGTCTTAAATTAAACCTGAGACAATTGGTGATGTTGTGATGTGAAAAATAAGAACTATCCCAAGAGATATATTTATTACATTTATTAGCTTTCCTGGGAAATTTTTTATTATGTTTGATAACGTATTTACTATTGCACTTTTGACACACTGTTTATACAGCTTACACTTTATTAGACGTAAAGTTAAATGTGTGAAAATCTTAAATATATTACAAACAATATATTTTGCATGTGAATTCCTTAATGACACATGGTTGTATATTGTGTTTGTGATTGTTTTTGCAGACAAGGAGGTGGTTGCAACCATGTTGCTGCACTGTTGTTTGAGTTGGAGAAATACCAAAGTTGTTGGGTGTTGGAAATACATTTGCTTGGAGAACTACGTAGCTGCAATTATTGTTTCGCTTACCTGCTGCCTCTGTCAACCTCCTGTGTCATCTGGGCTGTTCTGGATTTTCTCCTGTGCTCCTCTTCAAGGTATGCTCATTCAAGTTACATCTTACTGCTTCTTGGTTATTTCTTTCGGAGCCGTGGGTCTGCTGTTAGCGGCTAGCTCTGTGCTAGCTTCCCCCGGCTTGGCTGGCGCAATGTTGACGTACTCCGCTTCGCAGCTGATTGGACTTAACAACTGCTCCATTCCACCTTCTGTTTCTGTTTCCACCATCAAACAACTGGGACTTCTGCGTAGACCTCGTTACATCCATAGAAGCTCTCGGAAGAAATCAGTTTATTCTCGGCAAGCTGGGGCGATCCCTTCTGTTTGGTCGACTACGCGACGTGTCGCACCTCGATTACGTCATCAGAACGCTGCGTCTGTAGTTCCTTGTAGTCCACAGCGCACGAAGTGGCAAGGAAAACGTGGAGTGGACTTCAGTCTTCTTAAACCCCTTCAAAAAAATTCTGCTCCGACTGGTATTAAAATAGAACTTCTTAATGTGCAGTCACTATCTCACAAATCATGTCTAATTCATGATCACATTCTGGAGAAGAACTTTGACCTCGCGTGTCTTACAGAAACTTGGCATCAACCAGATGTGCACAGTTCTCTGTGTAAACTAGTACACTGGCTCCCAATATATTTTAGGGCACGTTTTAAAATTTTATTAATAACTTTTAAAGCATTACATGGTGAGATCAAAAAGGCGTTCAATACAAGATCAACTGGACTTTATTTGTTGAAAAAGACGTTCCGGTCCCTATCCAAGGGGCTTTCAATTGAAAAAGCCCCCTGGATAGGGATCAAAACGTCTTTTTCAACAAATAAAGTCCAGTTGATCTTGTATTGAACGCCTTTTTGATTTTATGTCCTGGACGACTGAGAATCTTCACCAGCATATTACATGGTGAGGCTCCTAAATATTTATTGGACCTTTTGAAGCCTCTTTGTCCATCTAGAACTCTGAGGTCTTCCAATAAGCTACTGCTGACAGTTCCGAGAACTCGTTTTAGAACTCGTGGGGATAGAGCATTTAAAGTGGTGGCACCGAGGCTCTGGAACACTCTCCCTATAACAATACGCTGCTCCGAGTCAACAGCTGCATTTAAAAACAGTCTTAAGACTCATCTCTTCAGACAGGCGTTTGGTTAACTTTGTACATTGTTTTTAGAGCTTGTTATGTTTTACCTTTTTGTATAGTATCTCTGTGATTTTATGATTTTATTTTTCTGTGATTTTATGATTTTATTTTTCCTTTTGTGAAGCACTTTGTGACTCTCATGTCAGTGAAATGTGCTATATAAATAAAACTTACTTACTTACTTACTTCTCTGAATGAAGCTTGTCCCTCTGGATACAGCTATCTGTAGAGAGCCTGCTACACTGGCCGCGGTGGTGGTCTGGCTGCAATTTACCGCAGTAATTAAAAAAAACCTGGAAGCAACAGATAGGTACCGACAGTCCAAGCGGCATGCAGCTCGGATGGTTGCTGAGGCAAAAACTTGGGCGTGGGAGGAGTTCAGAGAGGCCATGGAGAATGACTTCCGTACGGCTTCGAGGCGATTCTGGTCCACCATCCGGCATCTCAGGGGGGGAAAGCGGTACGCAACCAACACCATTTATGGTGGGGATGGCGTGCTGTTGACCTCAACTCGGGATGTTGTGAGTCGGTGGACGGAATACTTCGAAGACCTCCTCAATCCTACTGGCATGTCTTCCACTGAGGAAGCGGAGCCTGGGGATTTTTGGTCGGGCTCTCCAATCTCTGGTGCTAAGGGCGCCAAGGTGGTTAAAAAGTTCCGTGGTGGCAGGGCTCCGGGGGTGGATGAGAGTCGTCCCGAGTTCCTTAGGGCTTTGGATGTTGTGGGGTTGTGTTGGCTTACGCGACTCTGCAATATCGCGTGGACATCGGGGGCAGTTCCCTTGGATTGGCAGACTGGGGTAGTGGTTTCCCTATTCAAAAAGGGGGACCGTAGGGTGTGTTCCAACTATAGGGGGAATCCCCCTATAGTTGGAACTATCCCTGGGGGATCACACTCTTAAGCCTCCCTGGTAAGGTCTATTCAGGGGTTCTGGAGAGGAGGGTCCGTCGGATAGTCGAACCTCGGATTCATGAGGAGCAATGTGGTTTTCGTCCTGGTCGTGGAACACTAGACCAGCTCTACACCCTCAGCAGGGTCCTGGAGGGTACGTGGGAGTTTTTTCATTCATTCAACCTTTATTTATACAGGCTAGCCTCGTTGAGTCACGGGGACTCAGAGGGACCTGTCTCACTCATACCAAACAACCATACACTCTTACACTCACACCTAGGGTCAATTTAGAGTCACCAGTCAGCCTAACAAGCATGTTTTTTGGTCTGTGGGAGGAAACCGGAGTACCCGGAGGAAACCCACGCATGCACGGGGAGAACATGCAAACTCCACCCAGAAAGGCCCCGGACCGGGATTTGAACCGGCAACCTTCTCGCTGAGAGGCAGCAGCTCTACCAGTTGTGCCACCGTGCTACCCAAAAGTTTGCTTAACCAATTTACATGTGCTTTGTGGACTTGGAGAAGGCATTCGACCGCCTCCCTCGGGGGGTTCTGTGGGAGGTACTCCGGGAGTATGGGGTACCAGGCCCTTTGATATGGGCTGTTAGGTCCCTGTTCGACCGGTGTGAGAGCATGGTCCATATCGCTGGCAGTAAGTCAGGCTCGTTTCCAGTGAGAGTTGGACTCCACCAAGGTTGCCCTTTGTTACCGACTCTGTTCATAACTTTTATGAACAGAATTTCTAGGCGCAGCCAAGGTGTTGAGATGATCCGTTTTGGTGGCCTTAGAATCGCTTCTCTGTTTTTTGCAGATGATGTGGTCCTATTGGCTTCATCAGATCGTGATCTACAGCTTTCGCTGGAGCGGTTTGCAGCTGAATGTGATGCGGCCGGGATAAGGATCAGTTCCTCCAAATCCGAGGCCATGGTCTTGAGCCGGAAAAGGGTAGCATGCCTTCTCCGGGTCGGGGAGGAGGTCCTGCCCCAAGTAGAGGAGTTTAAGTATCTTGGGGTCTTGTTCACGAATGAGGGAAAACTGGAGCGTGAGATCGATAGGCGGATAGGTGCAACGTCCGCAGTGAAGCGGGTGCTGTCGTGGTGAAGAGAGAGCTGAGTCAAAAGGCAAAGCTCTCAATTTACCGATCGATCTACGTTCCCACCCTTATCTATGGTCATGAGATTTGTCATTTCTACGCGAGTGAGGTAGCCGCAGGACCTTGCAACATATCCTTTCTCCAGCCCACTCCGGTAACGGGTCCTGAACTTTTATCCTTGCACACGAGTATTACCCGATATGTCTCCAGATCAGTTAGGATTAAGGCTGAGACGAGGTAATTCACCCAGACTGTTCACTGTCTCCGATCTGCACGTCATATCCTCGTTTCACTCCGTAGATGGACCCACTTAGCAGTATGGAGTTAGATCATACCTCACGGAGAAACATGCATTAACGACAGCCTTACCTCTTTGTAGATTGAAATTGTTATCCGCCTGGTTAGCTTTAGAACCTAGGAAAATAAGGTTCCAGGATATTGTTTTACTCTTGCAGCTAATAAAACCATTCAAAGCCTCCAAGTGATATTGTTTTACTCTTTGAACCGTCACTTAATTGTTGTTGTCTTTGAACCAAGTTTTCTATCATTTGATATCAAGGTGAGTCAAATAAAAAATCCAGATTTGTACGTTTTATGTTTCTTTAATTAATAGTTGCAGGGGGTAAAAGCATAAGCACTTCTTACTACAGAAAAGATTTAATCAGGTTACATGATTGGCATTTCAGAGAGTTAAATGTTTCAACAACTCACCAAAGGTGTCTTCCATATGCTAGGCTTTAAGGTGTTTTCAGCTCAATTGAATCGAGTTGTAATCCAATTAATAATTTGTATAATCTCCAAAAATGTTGGTTTACTCCACATTAAGTGTTCTACTTCTATCAGGAAACTTGTTTTATAATCCCACCAGGGAAATCTTGTGTTTTTAATTCTACCAGGAATAATCTTGTTATTTTTCTACAGAAAAACCTCCAGGTGATTCTGTTGCATTCCAGTCAGAAAAGTCTGCACTTCCAGCAGACTGAATAAGTCTTTGTTGTAATTCCACATAAAAACCTCCAGGTAATTCTGTTGTGTTCCACTCAGAAGTCTGCACTCCAGCAGACTGGACAAATCTTTGTTTATTCCCACCAGGAAGTCTTGTTTAATAATCCACCCAAGTAGTCTTGTGTTTTAATCCTAACAGAAAGGAAGAATTGGTAATTCAGGCTTTAATCTATTCAAGACCTGTTGTGCAACGTTGATTAACAAAACTTTCGAAGCGGTGTTCCCTTAGCTCAAAACAAGCAGTTTTTCCACGGTTGTGGTCTTGCATTTCAGCAAAAGCAGCTTTTATCCACTCCAGCAGATTGAAGAAATCTTATTTGTTTTTTAATCCTACAGAAAAACCTCCAGGTAATTCTGTTGTGTTAAAAATCCCAGTTTTAATCCATCAAAACTTTTGCATTCCATAAAAAATCCGGTATCTCCTAGCCTTCTATCCAAGGCCAGTCAGCTTCCAGCTGGCAGGTCCCCGCTCCGGGATCGGTCTCGGATGACCCAAAACAGTAACTTAATTAATAGTTGAATTCAATCAAAGAGAATTTGTTTGTTCCACAAATTTGTTAAATCCATTCAGAAAAATGGTAATCCAGAAATAGACAATTTTAATCCATTAGAAAATGTGGTAATTCCTGGAAAAATTAGTTAAAAATCCATCATGGCTCAGTCGAGCCGACGAAAGGCCTTTTAGTAGCAGTTAGAAGATGAACAGGGACACTGTATTCTTTTTATCTTCCAAATTTTTCCAAACATTCAACTCGCTGCAGTCTGATCTCTCGGCGTACAAACCTCTCTTTAAACTCTTCCAGATTTAAAATCAATCAGTTCTTCGAATGCATGCATTGATCCGAGTCTTCTTTTCTCAGTATAATTCCTCAAGGTTTTCCATCATCTGTTCTGCGGTACTGACAAACAAGGCTTCAGAAGCGGTGTTCCCTTAGCTTAAACAAGCTGATAAGCCAAGACCCGTCAGAGCAGATCCCGATGCCGCAAAGAGCACTCCTTTTGTCCAGGAGAAAACTCTTTTTGAATTAATCCAATTTTCTTAAAGTATCCAGCAAATTCAAAGAATTCTTCATGACTTCAGTAACTTTAGCAAATTGTATTCCATAATTATTGTTGAATCTAATCAAGAGATGTTGTTTTGTTCCACAAAAAATATTTTCAGATCAGGAAAAATAGTATTCTACAAAAAAGCTGCTTTTAATCCATCAATGGTTCTGCGGTGCTGATGAAAAGGCCTTCCGTAGCAGGCCTGGAGGCTAAAAAGAACATGGTGTTCTCCTAGACTTGTAAACCACCAGCCCGCTCGCTGTAAGCCTGACCTTCGATGCACAAAATTTTCTCCAAACTTCCTTCAATCTGTCATCGACAGAAAGGAAAAAAATCCACAACTCGTTCAGAAAGGAAAAGAAATTGGTTTAATCCATTAATTGCTGTTCAATCTACAAAATGTCTTGAGATTCCAATCAGGAAAAATTGATATTTCACAGAAAAGCCATTTTAATCCATCATGGCTCAGTCGACCCGACGAGAGGCCCTCAACAGCAGAGCGGAGATTAAAAAGTACACCGTGTTCCCACCAACGTAAACAGCCTTGCGGCGGAACGTCGGCGCTCAGAGCTTCTCCCAAAATTACTTTAATTTTTCATCAACAGAGGAATCCTTGTAACTGATTTTCCTTCATGCAGAAAGAGGCTTTTTGCTGTTCATAATAATTTTAATCTTACTATAAATTTAGATGAACAAATTCTGTCGAGTATCCCTTACCTCTCTTATGGAAAATAAGCCTTGTGACTTAGTCCTAGTGTGGAAAAGGGAAATAATCCTTCGCTCCTAGCAAGAAGGGAAGTTTTTAATCCAAGTCCCGGGACTTCTCTCATCTTGAAGAAAAATGAAATAATAGCTAATTCGGGTTGCATAAGAGTATCCTTTTGTCCAGGAGAAAAACTCTTCGAATTAAATCCATTTCTTCTTTTGTCCCAGGTCTTTTCAGAAATGTCCAAAAATATCCAAAGGTCTCTTCATGACTTCAGAAACTCAGCAACTCAGCAAATTTATCTTGTTCACCAGCCTTATTTAGTCATAAAAGGGGGATTTTAGCCCCCACTACAGAGGCCATGTCACTTTCTTACTTTTTCATTGATTACTGGTGAGGTAACTTTTTACACCTCCTCTCAGCCTCAGCTGAACAATGACATAATGTCTCTCAGCTCTCAGCCCTCCCTTCGCATGAACAACTCTGGTCACCTTTCACCCACTTTTGGAAAACCACCTTTTAGCGAGCTGTAAATATTACAAAACATACATTAATCACATCATTATCACAATACTGTAATTATACACCTCCATTTAATCATAGAACATACGTTTTTTTTTATTATTTTTGTTTTAAATGCTTTTTAAACTCTTTTCATTTTTAACAGGCCTTGAATCAACAAACGCTCCATTCTTGCAGTTTCTCCTGCAGCTTTCTTTCTCCGTAAAGTGTGCATTCTATTCTGAGCAGACATTGTCTGATAAGCGCCTCAGCTGTTTCTTTCTGCCTGTGGAGTGTGTGTGTGCGTGCCAGTGTCCTTATCTAGGGAGAGGCTGTGTGTATGCTCGTGGGTGCGTGAGTGTGTGTGTGTGTGTGTGTGTGTGTGTGTATGTGTGTGTACGCATGAGGCCTTTTCAGGCCTCTGTAGGAAGAAAAAGGAGAGAGGACAAGAGGGCATAGATTAACAGGTTTAACTAAAGTGTTGTAAAGGTTCTTCAACAAAGCAACAGTCTGTTTTCAACATAAAAGTCCTGCATATTTTGACAGTTATGACCGAAAGAACGAGATCTCGGATACAAACGGTTCATCTGTGACCATCTGCTCATGTTCGTGCTGCTGTTTATAATGATGTTTTTCTACTACATTAGGGCTTAGTGTATTACTAGCTGATGTGATGTCTCTCTTAGTTAATCCTAGATGTTATTATTGTTTTTCTCTTGCATTTGTTGTTGGATGTAACTGGGACCCTGTGTACATAATCTCGTTTTCAACACATGTACTACATGCGGTGCAAATGACAATAAATTCTCTCTGACTCTCTGACTCTGACTCTCTGAAATGAGTTTTCTCCGCAGGGTGTCTGGACTCTCCCTTAGAGATAGGGTGAGAAGCTCAGTCATCCGGGAGGGACTCGGAGTAGAGCCGCTGCTTCTCCACATCGAGAGGAGCCAGTTGAGGTGGCTCGGGCATCTGGTTAGGATGCCTCCTGGACGCCTCCCTGGTGAGGTGTTCCGGGCATGTCCCACCGGGAGGAGACCCAGAGGAAGACCCAGGACACGCTGGAGGGACTATGTTTCTCGGCTGGCCTGGGAACGCCTTGGGATTCCCCCAGAGGAGCTGCTCCAGGTGGCTGGGGAGAGGGAAGTCTGGGCCTCCCTACTTAGGCTGCTACCCCTGCGACCCGACCCCGGATAAGCGGAAGAAAATGGATGGATGGATGGAATTTTAAATGGTCACATCTGGCTTCTCGGGACTTTTCTTCTTTTGAAAGTCTGGCCTTCAACCTCAAAGCCCCACTCCTGATGAACGTTATATTGATTTATAGGCCTCCCAAACCACATGTTTCATTTAACTCAGAGATGCATGACCTCTTCACTTTTTTCTGTACCTCCCCTGTAAAAAATCTTTTTCATGGCAATTTAAATATCCACATGGACAATTCCTCTTCCCCTCTGGCAACGGATTTTAAGTCTCTTTTGGACTCTCTCAATCTCACCCAACATGTTGACACCCTTACGCACAACAGGGGGCATACTCTGGATTTGGTGATTACAGACACTGTACTCATTAATAACTTATCTGTATATGACCTGGGTGTCTTGGACCACAGTGTCATCTCCCTGGAAATGCCTTCAACTTCGCTTGCTTCAAACCCAAAATGACCTATCCAGTTCCGTGACTTTAAAAACATTTCACCTGATGTTCTGTCCGCTGATCTTCACTCCCTGACCGTTGTCAATCATTTATCTGCAAATGACTCTGTGGATTACTACAACCAATCTCTCCAGGAGCTTCTGGACCTACATGCTCCCTTGAAAACAAGACTGGTGCCTTTCTCCCGTTCAGCCCCCTGGTACACTGGTGAGCTGTGCAGGATGAAGGCAACTGGCCGTGCTATTGAGAGACGTGTAAAATCATCTGGTCTCTCTGTACATAAGCAGGCATACAAAGAACATCAGAAAGCCTACGCCTATTCTCTTAAAGAAGCACGCTCCAAATATTATTCCAACATCATCAACAACTGCCCTGGAAACTTTAAACAGCTCTTCTCCCCAATATCTCATCTGCTTAATCCCATTAAACAAACTCATGAGGACTCTGTTCAAAAATGCAACCTGTTCCTTTCATTCTTTAAAAACAAAGTTGACTCTATCAGATCTCAGCTCCACAGCCTCCCTGATCTTCGTTTGCCATCTACCTGTCTGCATTCTGGGTCCCTGAACAGCTTTGATGAAGTTGTTCAGAGTGAGGTAGAGGCCATCATCAAGAAAATGAAGCCTTCATCCTGCGCCCTGGATCCCTTTCCCCTCGTGTCTCATAAAATCCAATCACTCTACAATAAGCCCATTAATCACACAAATAATAAATAAGTCTCTACAATCTGGTCATGTTCCAATGCCTCTAAAAACTGCCATCATTAAGCCTCTTCTGAAAAAAATCTCATTTGGATCCTGACATTCTTTCTAATTACCGACAATTTCCCACCTCCCATTTCTGTCTAAAATGCTGGAAAAAGCAGTTGCTGCTCAGCTGCAGGTCCACCTACAACAACACTCCCTGTATGAGAAGTTTCAGTCTGGCTTCCGAGCAGCTCACAGTACTGAGACTACATTGCTGAGAGTTACCAATGATGTGTTCATGGCTGCTGACACTGGCTCTCCCTCCATCCTTGTCCTCCTTGACCTCACTGCAGCTTTCGACACTGTGGACCATAGTATCCTCCTCCGCCGTCTTCATGTGGAGGTCGGTCTCTGTGACACTGTCCTGGACTGGTTTAAATCTTTCCTCTCCAATGGGTTGGAATGTGTTAGTCGTGGCAATGCCACGTCCCAGACAGTCTGTGTCTCCTCTTGTGGTGTCCCTCAGGGGTCAGTTCTGGGGGCCCTGCTGTTTTCCCTCTACATGTTGCCTTTGGGTCAAATTATTAATCAGTTCAACATTTATTTTCACTGTTGTGCCGACGATACACAACTTTACATCAGGACTGGAGCATCATCATCATCCCCATTGTCTTTTTTTTTTTTTTTTTTTTTTCCATTTATAGATGGCCTCCCTTCACACCTTATAGCCATCCTCTCACTCCAATATGTATTTTTTTTTTTTTTTATTTTTTTATTTTTTTTATTTATTTTTTTTTTTTTTTTATTTTTTTATTTTTTTTATTTTTTTTAGAGAGAAAGAAAGAAAAGAGAAAGTGAGACAACAAAACAAAACAACAATTGTCCACAGAAAGAGCACAAGGCAAACACACCAAACCTCCGTCCACAATCCTGCAAAGCACATGACAGAACACAACAACGAAACATACAAGCATAAAGACTGATAATATTCATGACCTTGCAAATATTTCTATAAATACACATACCCATACCTACAAATATATATACAATATACATACATATATATTTATATTCATTTATATACCCATCTACATACATCTACTATACATCCCTGCATCCATTTGTGTGTGGTTGTGAGCATGCATAAGTGAATGAGGTTCCTCCAATAGAACATTTAGTAGCGACTGTGAAGCATCAGAGACCCGTCCCCCCAAAGCCCGAGACAGACGAAGGGGCGATCAAAGCCCAAGACCCCAGGAAGGACCCCGAGCCCAGAGTCCCCAGGACCACCCGAACAGGACGAGCCACTCGTCCACTCCCCAGATCCGACCAAGTGGAAGAACCGGACGAACCCCACCAGGGACCACACACAATGACCCCCCGGGGTCAACAGCGACAATACACAGGCCCCCGCCGGAGCCCGCTGCACCGACGTAGCCCCAGGGCCGGTCACCGAGGCTCGGGCACCGGGGACGCCCATCCCTCAGGTCCAGACCTGACAGGACCAGAGGACCCGAGCCCCACCAGGCAGCCACCAGGCCGAGCTGACAAACGCCCAAGCGCCCAGCCCCAGATAGTGAGGGCCCCAAGCACGCCCGCAGGCAGAGGAACACCCACCAGGGGGCCACGTGGCAGGAGCGCGACACTGGGTAGCCTCAGAAGTATCAGAGAGGGGGCAGTCCAAGTCCCAGCCTGACACTTAAACATTCATACACAGACACACTCATTCAGACCCACCCTCATCCTCACCCTCAGTCACAGAAAGACAAACAATAACGACACGCTCCATTCATAATCCCGATGCACACTCTATACCCCCTAGGTCCAAGACATGTACCTGCTCCCTACATGGGGCAGCCCACATCCAAACCCAGGAGGTAGACCCATTCATTCTGGGGTGGAGAGCAGCAGACGTCCAAGATCCGGCACACCCCGCGCCCTGCCGACAGGACAGGACACCCGAGCCCAAGCAGCCCCAGAGGGAGCGCACTGCCAGCCCCGCCCACGGCGAACCCGCAGGCCCCGAACCCCCCCACACCCCAGCACAACCCCTGACGGCCCACCCCCAGAATGTCCGCAAGGCAACCAGGGGGGTAAGAGAAAAATAAATAAATAATATATAAATAAATACATAATAAATAAAATTGAAATTAACAAATCAAGACCCCGACACACACACCCCCGTCCCCAAATGTACTGTTGGTGAGTGTTGTTGTAAAGTGTATTTAAAAAGGAAAGAGAAGGAGCAAAGGCTGGCATTATACCAGTTTCCCCTCCACTCCAACTCTAACCCAGGCCCTAATTGTCTAGATGCATAATGTTGAGTGAGCATAGGCATGGGGGCGAGATTGATGTCATCCCGCCACCCATAGCCATAGTGCTCACTCCATTCCCTATATGTGACTTTTATGAAGATGTTTATGAATGAATGTCTAAAGTGTAAAATTATTATTATATATTATTATAATCATTAAATCACATTGGGAAAAATGTCTTACAGTTACATTAACGGATGAGATCTGGCAATCTATTCTTCACAGGGTACACTCCTCTTCTATATGCACTAGACATGGACTCCTTCAGTTCAAGATCTTGCATCGGTTGCATATCTCTAAAGAAAGGCTAGCTAGGTTTTGTCGAGGGACTGATCCCTTGTGTAACCGATGCAGGTCAGAAGAGGGTTCCCTTATTCATACTTTCTGGGCATGTTCAACACTTCATAAATATTGGACAACTATATTCAATACATTCTCAGAAATATACAATGTTAAAATTGGCCCTTCTGCTATAACTGCAATTTTTGGAGTCATGACTGAATACTTTACTTTCCAAGCATAATTCAAATGCGGTAGCTTTTGCTACGTTGATTGCGAGACATCTTATACTTTTGAGGTGGAAACAGGAGGCCCCTCCTACACATGAACAGTGGCTTGCAGAGCTTATGAGGTTTTTGCATTTAGAGAAGATGAGGTGTACACTGGCAGGTTCAACTGCTAAATTTGTCAAGACATGGCAGCCATTTTTACAATACATGGAAACATTCAGGATGGGCACACCATCGTAACCAAACAGCTGCTATATTTCTTTAGTTAGCTGTAAAGTGAACAGATTTTTACATTTTCATTTATCATCAAATTGTGACAAGAATTATTTTTATTTTATTTTATTATTTGTATGTGTGCTTTGAAAAAGTTTTATTTTGTGTGTGATTTCTATTATTTGTTTCATATATTATTTGTTTGTATATTAAAATGGACATTGTTGTATAAAACTTGAATGTTGTAAATAATGTGATGTGAAAATTGATAAAAGTATAAAAAAAAGATAACATTCAGTTTAAAATATGTCATGTTACAACATGGACACCCACAGCTTATAGACAATCAAGATTTATATGTGGACATTTTTTATATTTTTTGTGGGTGCGGCTTATTTGTATATTCAGGTGTGCTCAATGGTCCAGAACTTCTGGTACTTCTCATTTGTATGTAAAAAGTATTATTGTACATGTTTTTAGGGGTAGACTATTATGGCATTTGGTTAATAATAACAAGCACTAGCATTTAATCTTTCAACTGTGTCCTACTTTGCATATTGAAAAAGAACACAATAAAAATGTCATGCAAAAATTACAAATAATATTAATACCCAATGCCACAACAAATTATTTATTTAACTTTAGCTGAAATGTGTATATTACATGCATTCAGGATAGTTGTTCGAAAACTTTAAAAATTCTGACCCACAAAACAACAAATATTCTGTATTGCTTTACTGGACTCCAGAAGGTTAACCTACAAACAATAGTAGCTTATTATGCCAATTTAAAAATGGCACAATGGTAATTGTTTCAAAATTTGCTTTAAGTAGACATATTTAAATTATTATTATTTTTTTTATTATGAGAAGATTGCCATTAAATGCATCACAACAAATAATGCGTTTCTGAACCAATCTTTGATAATTGGCGTTTGGCAAATAGTTTGTATTTTAGGTGTTTTTCCATTCTTATTAACCATTTCTCTCATTTATTCCTCATTTTCCTCAACGTTCTTACTGCACACTAGTTTTCCTGCTCTCTGCAGAAACAGCAAAGGTAACACCATACTGCTGGGCAGATTAAAAAAGAGTTCACATGTTATCGCCACACAGTTAATATTTCTGTGCACGATATTTACAATCCAAACCACGTTCCAGGCAAACCGCAGCAGTATCACCAGTAGTATGGCCATGATGGTGTAGAAAGCCCTCTGTTTTGACTGGTCGGTGTGCTCCTTCCCGGTGCCTTGTTCTCCCCAGCCTGGGTGTTTTAAAACACAGAGAACCGACAGGCTGCAGAATGGGGTGATGACAACTGTTAATATTATGAGACAAGAATCCATGATGATGTAATTTTCTTCCACTGCCAAACCCATCCCCACAAAACTAAGCAGCCACACAAAGCCAATGATGATACTTCTGACTCTGAGCATTCTTTTTTCTTTCAGGGTCAGGTATGTGACCGGATGAACTACAGCCAGGTAGTGCTCCACACATGTCAGGATGTGGAAGAATCCTTGTCCATACCAGGTGAAAGAAAACAAAGTGCTTCCCACTTTTACAGCTTTGATTTTCTTACTGTAGATTCCTGCAAAGACAACGATGCACCCAATGACACCAACGAGCTCCATGAAGGCCAGGTGGTAGGTGAAGCAGTCAGAGTGGCTCACTGTTGATGACGGAGAGTTGGAGTGGTCTTTGCGCCTCTTTTTCAGACCATAGTAGAGGATGAAGATGAAGACAGGCAGAAAGAAGAGGACGGTGGTGATGGTGAAGATGCTGTGAATTAAGGAACTCGGTTGGGTCATGATGCAAAGACTGTAAGAGCTGGTGGTGAGGGAAGAGTTTTCCATCATATCTGGAGGAGAGGAAGGGGTCAGATGTTTAGAAGTTAAAATTGAAATTATTTAAATGATGTAACCTTGTAAACACTAAATAGCCGGAACCATACAGAAAATCAGATGAAGCATCTAAATATTGGAAAATTATGATTGTGTGAAAATCAACAAAATAACACTTACAGTACTTGAACTACTATAAATGAGGTTTGTTTAGGTTATTTACATCAAATGTACAGCCTAATAAATGTGGTTAAATGTGATTATTTTTAAACTTTTTTTAAAACAATCCAAAGTAAAAAGTCATATTTACCTTAACCAGGCTGTTTTATTTTCCAGAGCAAAACAGAAAAAGTTCTTAAGTCTAACTTTATTATGGGTCAAACAAACAAGACCTTCTAGTGCAAAATCACTCAAATATTGTCACTTTCCTCTGATTGCATCTCTTTTAGTATGCAAAAACATGAAGGAGGAGTTTTCTTTCTTACCTGTGACAGCTGCAACACTGAACACTCCACCACATTAGGAAATAGCTTCAAAGCTGCATGAAGTGCGCACAATGCATAATAAGCTATAAAAACATATGATTGGATGTGGCATAGGAAATATGATATAAAAAACCTAATGTGCAGTGGTGGGCAACGCTAATCCAAAAATTAGTTCCGCTATTTCTAAAGCACTAATTAATTTATTTAGGTCCGCAATTTCAAAAGCACTAATGTCTTATGAAAATTAGGGGAAGCTAATTCTAATCCGCTAATTAAATTCAACAATTGGTAGCAGCAAGTTATGCAATATTTGCACTACACTGCCAACTAGCGGTGCATGAACTGTTATACAGTAAGTTGTTTGAGTTTCAGAGTATTTAGTTTGGTTCTCTTCAACAGGTTTCACAAGGACAAAATGTACCCATTCCAAAGTCTGTTAGCTAAACTGCTGACATATTTGGCTGTTTTTTTTCTTCTTTTGTTACTTTTAGTACCACTAGATCGCATGTGTCAAACTCAAGGCCCGTGGGCCAAATCCGGCCTACCATAACCGTTTCTGTGGCTCTCTACACCCTAGAACTTCAAGATAACAGTTGTAAGCATGTTGCGCTCAGGTGATGGGTCCCCATCCCTACACTCCCTGGTCTCTGTCATGATCTGCTGCTTAATGTTTGAACCCACGTGCAGAAAAACAGACTGGCTCACGAATGTAAAATGAACAATGATTTATTTAACAAAAATAATAATGCTGATGGAACAAAAAACACTTACTGAGAGGAGATGAGCAGATCATACACCGTGGAAAGACAAAGCCCCGGTGCTCAAGGAGTGAATACACAGAGTTTATATACTGACACAAACGAGACAGTGAGGAGCACCTGGGGTGATTAGAATGAGGACCAGCTGTGAATGATTAATGCTGAAGGCCTGAGCACAGAGAGACAGACTGAGGAGTGGGAAATGACAGAGACTGAATGAGATACACAGAAACCAGTAAACAAAGCTCAGAATAACAAAGTATGGCAGGAGGGGAAACACAAAATAACATAAAGAAACAGAGCCTAAAGAAAACAGACAGGGACAGAACCTGACATAACCCCCCCCTCAAGGGTGGCACCTGACACCCCCAAGACGGACCCCACAAGAACAAGGGCGGGCGGAGGGAGGCAACAGGCAGGACGGCGGGCCAACATCAGCCCGATCCGGGGGACGCCCAGGAGGTCGCCCATCGCCATCAGCCAGATTCGGGGGTCGCCCAGGAGGTCGCCCATCGCCATCAGCCAGATTCGGGGGTCGCCCAGGAGGTCGCCCATCGCCATCAGCCAGATTCGGGGGTCGCCCAGGAGGCCGCCCATCGCCATCAGTTAGTTCAGGAGGACGTCCAGGAGGTCGTCCATCGAGCGGCGATACGTCAGGCGGGCGACCAGAGTAACGCCCAGCAACGGCCGGAACACCTTCGTCACCTTTGTCGTCGGCCGGAACACCTTTGTCGTCGGCCGGAACACCTTTGTCGTCGGCCGGAACACCTTTGTCGTCGGCCGGAACACCTTTGTCGTCGGCCGGAACACCTTTGTCGTCGGCCGGAACACCTCTTTCGTCGGCCGGAACACCTCTTTCGTCGGCCGGAACACCTTCGTCGGCCGGAACACCTTTCGTCGGCCGGAACACCTCTTTCGTCGGCCGGAACACCTCTTTCGTCGGCCGGAACACCTCTTTCGTCGGCCGGAACACAGACCTCGGCCGGAACACAGACCTCGGCCGGAACACAGCCATCGTCATCGCCAGGACCCCCGTCGTTGGGCGCCGAGATGTTGTCGGGCGCCGAGGCAAGCGATAAGACGTCTGTGGCGCTGGGACCCTCTGTGGAGGACGAGGCGTCTGCGGCGCTGGGACCTTCTGTCGAGGACGAGGCGTCTGCGGCGCTGGGACCTTCTGTCGAGGACGAGGCGTCTGCGGCGCTGGGACCCCCGTCGTCAGGACCCTCTGAGACGTCGTTGAGGACCACCTCGTCGGGGACCACGTCGTCAGGACCCTCTGAGACGTCGTTGGGGACCACGTCGTCGAGACCCTCTGAGACGTCGTCTGCTTCGTCGAGGTCCTCGTCGTCGAGACCCTCGGAGACGTCGTCTGCTTCGTCGAGGTCCTCGTCGTCGAGACCCTCGGAGACGTCGTCTGCTTCGTCGAGGTCCTCGTCGTCGAGACCCTCGGAGACGTCGTCTGCTTCGTCGAGGTCCTCGTCGTCGAGACCCTCGGAGACGTCGTCTGCTTCGTCGAGGTCCTCGTCGTCGAGACCCTCGGAGACGTTGTGGGGACCCTCTTCGTCGAGGTCCTCGTCGTCGAGACCCTCGTCGTGAGGATCCTCCGAGACGTCGTCGGGCAGTGAGACGTTGTGGGGACCCTCTTCGTCGAGACCCTCGTCGTGAGGAACCTCCGAGACGTCGTCGGGCAGTGAGACGTTGTGGGGACCCTCTTCGTCGAGACCCTCGTCGTGAGGAACCTCCGAGACGTCGTCGGGCAGTGAGACGTTGTGGGGACCCTCTTCGTTGGGACCCTCGTCGTGAGGAACCTCCGAGACGTCGTCGGGCAGTGAGACGTTGTGGGGACCCTCTTCGTTGGGACCCTCGTCGTGAGGATCCTCCGAGACGTCGTCGGGCAGTGAGACGTTGTGGGGACCCTCTTCGTTGGGACCCTCGTCGTGAGGATCCTCCGAGACGTCGTCGGGCAGTGAGACGTTGTCGTGCTCCTCTGAGACGGCGTCTGGACCCAGGACAGGCGAAGAGACGGCGTCTGGACCCAGGACAGGCGAAGAGACGGCGTCTGGACCCAGGACAGGCGAAGAGACGGCGTCTGGACCCAGGACAGGCGAAGCGTCGAGGTCTGCAGCAGCCGAAGCGTCGAGGTCTGCAGCAGCCGAAGCGTCGAGGTCTGCAGCAGCCGAAGCGTCGAGGTCTGCAGCAGCCGAAGCGTCGAGGTCTGCAGCAGCCGAAGCGTCGAGGTCTGCAGCAGCCGAAGCGTCGAGGTCTGCAGCAGCCGAAGCGTCGAGGTCTGCAGCAGCCGAAGCGTCCAGGTCTGCAGCAGCCGAAGCGTCCAGGTCTGCAGCAGCCGAAGCGTCCAGGTCTGCAGCAGCCGAAGCGTCCAGGTCTGCAGCAGCCGAAGCGTCCAGGTCTGCAGCAGCCGAAGCGTCCAGGTCTGCAGCAGCCGAAGCGTCCAGGTCTGCAGCAGCCGAAGCGTCCAGGTCTGCAGCAGCCGAAGCGTCCAGGTCTGCAGCAGCCGAAGCGTCCAGGTCTGCAGCAGCCGAAGCACCAAGGACCAGAGATGGCAAGTACTTTGCCACAAAAGCTGCCTGCCAACGTTCCAGCTCCTCCTGTGACACCCTCTCTCCCTCCTCCAGAAAGCGAGGGCTGGGCTGTACATCTGGTGGCGAGCGAGGAGGAGACGGACAGCGGGGTGCAGCGGCGAGGTGAGAGTCGGTGGTCTTGCCTCTTCTTTGCCGCCTCTTCCTGCTGCGTTGGTGGTGCGAGCTGAGGATGGGCGCACCCCAGAGTTCATCCTCCAGCTCAGCGTCATCGTCTGACCACAGCAGCAGATGTGACGAGCAATAAGCCGGCAGGGTGGAGGAAGAAGCTGGCTTAAAAGCCAGGCGGCTCCCCCAGAACCGAGACCTCATTTCCTCTTCCTCCACAAGAAGAGGTGATGGTAGGATCTCCACCTCCGGGCTGTGGTGACCTCGTCTCCGGACGGGTTCAGTCCGAAACGCCCCCCACCGGATCACAGGCTCCTCCATCAGTTCCTGTTTCTCCTTGTCCCTCTGAGCAGTTTTGTCTGCCTCACGGGCGAGCCATTCAAAAATATCTATTTTTCTGCTGGGCTCTTTCTGATGACCGGGGCTTTCTGTCATGATCTGCTGCTTAATGTTTGAACCCACGTGCAGAAAAACAGACTGGCTCACGAATGTAAAATGAACAATGATTTATTTAACAAAAATAATAATGCTGATGGAACAAAAAACACTTACTGAGAGGAGAGGAGATGAGCAGATCATACACCGTGGAAAGACAAAGCCCCGGTGCTCAAGGAGTGAATACACAGAGTTTATATACTGACACAAACGAGACAGTGAGGAGCACCTGGGGTGATTAGAATGAGGACCAGCTGTGAATGATTAATGCTGAAGGCCTGAGCACAGAGAGACAGACTGAGGAGTGGGAAATGACAGAGACTGAATGAGATACACAGAAACCAGTAAACAAAGCTCAGAATAACAAAGTATGGCAGGAGGGGAAACACAAAATAACATAAAGAAACAGAGCCTAAAGAAAACAGACAGGGACAGAACCTGACAGTCTCTATGTTAATTGTCTTGCTTATCTCCTCCATTTTGTTGTCCAGGTGTTTGTGATTGCCATGCTGTGTGTTCATGTACCTGTATATAAAGTCAGGGATTTTTTAATTGATAAAGCTCTGTATATGTTGTATAACACAATCATTGTTCCACATTTAATCTATTGTATTGAGGTTTGGGGAAAAGCGTGCAAAACAATTACAAAGCCTGTTTTTATTTTACAAAAGAGAGCTGTAAGAGTAATCACCAGAAAACATTTCAGTCACCCATCAAACACCTTGTTTCTTCAGCTAAATTTATTGAAATTCCAGGAATTGGTAGAATATAGTATTTTATCAGTTATGTATAGGGCTCATAATAACACATTACCTTTAAATATCCAAAGAAATTTAGACAAAGTTATTACAATCTTAAAGGGACAGATATTCATCAAACCACAATTCAGAACCAGCTTAAAGGGACGGTCTACCTCAATTCAGGGAGTTGGATTGTGGAATGTTCTGGAGAGTGATGTTAAAAATGCAAAATCAATTCATTCATTCATTCATTCATTCAACCTTTATTTATACAGGCTAGCCTCGTTGAGTCACGGGGACTCATTTACAAGAGGGACCTGTCTCACTCACACCAAACAACCATCCACTCTCACACTCACACCTAGGGTCAATTTAGAGTCACCAATCAGCCTAACAAGCATGTTTTTTGGTCTGTGGGAGGAAACCGGAGTACCCGGAGGAAACCCACGCATGCACGGGGAGAACATGCAAACTCCACCCAGAAAGGCCCCGGACCGGGATTTGAACCGGCAACCTTCTCGCTGAGAGGCAGCAGCTCTACCAGTTGTGCCACCGTGCTGCCCAATGTATACATTTAAGAAAAAGGTCGAAAAGGACTTGCTCAAAAACTATATATGATGAAGCTTAGTGTGTTTGTGTATTACAGTTAGAAAAATTAAGTAGAGTTATTCATTTTGTGATGTAGTTTGAAGGTTATCATTGGTTGAACAAACTGTGAAATAAATAAGGGGCAGATATAATAAGATTTCATCTTCTTTCTGCTCCTTTCATTTTATCCTACTTGTATTCTTGTATCTGATGAAACTGTTTTGTATTGTTCTTTTAAAATGAATGAATAAACATCAAATCAAATCAAATCAACGGCCCAGTCAGAGTCCAGAACCTGAACCTGAAACCTTCAGAGAGCTGAGCAGAAACCTCAAAGAACTGAAGCAACAATGGAAAGAAGAGTGGGTCAGAACTCCTCCAGAACCAGGAGAGAGACTGATGAAGTCAGAGAACCACAGAGGATTCTGCTGCTGAAGGAGGTTCTGTTGGGTCAGAGGCACAAGCTGAGGTTAAATTTTAATGATTTTAGAACTTGTTAAAGATCATCCATCCAGCTAACTGTCTATCCATCCATCCATTCAGCTAAAAGTCTATTCATCCTTGTATCTGATGAAACTGTTTTGTATTGTTCTTTTAAAATGAATGAATGAACATCAAATCAAATCAAAAATAAGTCTGTATCTCTGTGTTTATCATTGTCCTGGCATTGTCTCCTGTTGCCTCTGTCTCCTGAGTTCCTTGTGATTCCCTGAGTATGTAAGTTTGCTGCCCTGCGGACGCCATTTTGAAGAGTCCTAATGGTGAACTACTTTTTTTAAATCCAGCAGATTTGACCATTTCGTGAAACTCTCAAGCTCAGAAAAACTTGTGCTATAACGTCAGCTATGAAATATATTTTTTCTCAGCAAAGAAATAATTGTTTTACCGTGTTTTGTTGTAAAATCCTGGCTTCTTTGGCCGTCGCGGACGCCATTTTGAAGAGTGCTAATGTGGCGAAATTCTATTTTTAAATCCAGACGCGTCGCGTAGGCCCTGAGAAACATCCATAAGTTCACCCTCCATGTTAAAAAGTCTTCGTCTGACTCTTCGAAAACAAGCAATAAGGCTCCAGAGTAACACACTGGCTGCTAACTGATAGAGAGAGCACACACCAAGAGACTGAGGGGGACGCTTTTTTGTGACGGACCACATCCGGCGCTGCTCGTAAATACGTTATTTCGTTTTTACTGATAGATAATTAGTTATTAGCGGTACTGCATTTTAAATAAAAATAGCATAAATCCGCTTATGAATTATAAAACTTA